>CM045462.1:31052997-31339610 GCA_024666655.1 Dascyllus trimaculatus | reverse complement strand
TGTGTGTTACCTGTGTGTGTGTGTGTGTGTTACCTGTGTGTGTGTGTGTTACCTGTGTGTGTGTTACCTGTGTGTGTGTGTGTTACCTGTGTGTGTGTGTGTGTGTGTGTTACCTGTGTGTGTGCTGGGCTGGTGTACCAACTCTCTGAGGACTCCCAGCAGCAGATAAAGGACTGTGGGGAGGATGGAGACGCTTCCTGTGCAGAGGACAGAGACGGACCAATCAGAGAGGCCGACGCTGAGGAGCGCTAGCGTTAGCATGAGGAGGGTAAAGTTCTGACCTTCAGGAGAGCAGACGGACGGCAGCTCAGAGAGAACGCAAACCGCCGAGGACACGAGGCGACAGTCGCTGTCAGACAGAGTCCAGGCTGAAGAACCACAACCTGAACACACATGAAGGCAGGTTAGTCTGGATCCTGGATCCAACAGGAGAACGGAAACTTACGGCAAAGACACGAGGAAAACCTGCCGAGGGGAACGTCTGTACACTGCAAAAACTCAACATCTTACCAAGTTTATTTGTCTTATTTTTAGTCAAAATGTCTCAACCCACTTGATTTAAGATAAATTCACTTTAAAAGTAGCATTTCAGCAACATGAAAGGAACTTGTTTTAAGGCTAATTTTTACTTGTTCTATTGGCAGATTTTTTCCACTTATTTCAAGGTAAAAGTGCCTTAAAATAATTTTTTTTTTCTTGTTTTGGGAGGGGCATTTTCTCCAGTGTAATTTTGATATAATGCTGAGTGGTTCCTGAAAATGTTGGAGTCAATTTTGGACAAGTTCTGAGTCATTTTGGAGATGTTTTAAAATAATTTGGGACAGATTTTGAATAATTTCAGTCAAGATTTGAGTCATTTTGGACACATGTGAAGTGATTCAGGACAGATTTCGAGACATTACGGACAATCCTTGAGTTGTTTAAAATTTTTGAGAAATTTTGGACAAATTTTGAGTCATTTTGTTAAGTTTTAGTCACTTCAGACAAATTGAAAGCAATTTTGAACAAGTTCAGAGCCATTTTTCAGTCATTTTGGTCGTTTTTTGAGTCATTGTCAACAGTTTTTAAGCAATTTGGGACAAATTTTGAGTCATTTCAGAAAACCTTCAAGGAATTTTGGTCAGACTTTGAGTCATTTAGAATCTGCTGAGTCTCCACAAACTCAGACTCTCACATTAAAACAAACAAGCGTATTTAGATGTTAGTGATCAGGTCAGACAGGAAGCATCCTGGAGGTAGATTTCTGATACAGGCTGATAGAGGTCCATTCCACAAAGCTAATTTCTGCCTGCTATCAGTCTGAAAACTGAAACTGAAGAATAAAAACCTGTTGAGGATTTAAAAATGCTACGTTTGGACCCACATCTATGGACTTCAAGGCCTGGAACTCTGAAATATTCATAGTATGAAGGTAAAACTCTGATCATTAAATAAAGCGACTGTAGATGAAGAACCCGATGGTTCTGAGGAGGTCTGGGGAGGACTGGGTGATAATCTCTGACCGACTCCTCTTCCTTCCTTACCGGTCGGACTGGTACCGGCCAGCTTTGGACTCAGCTGTGGGAGCTTCCGGACCAGAACACAGAGGCAGAGCTCCAGAGCTCCGAACACCAGCGAGCGACCAGGAATCAAACCTCCGGTGTCTCGTCCTTCTCCGAACTCCGGCAGCGTCTCCTTCTCTGCAGCTCCGTCGTCCACTGAGGACAAACAGAGACAGTCGGGCTGCAGGAGGCTGGACTCAGTGTTTTATGACCGTTAACATTAATAATGTAATTCTGTGTTCACCCTCAGCAGAGTGGCGTTTCTCCCTGACGTGCTCCTGAGCCGCCGTCACGACCTGCTGCAGTAAATCCAACACAGCGAGCTGAACGGACACCGACTCTCTGGTCACCATCAGTCTGTGGAGGACGCTGAGCAGCTCCACACTCAGAGTCTGGAGATATTAACAGGTTCACAGAGTCAGTACTAGGAGTCTGAACACAAAGCTGCTCATCTTTCTCAACTTTTCAACAAGTGTCACATCATTTCGGACAAATCTTTGACAATTTCCAGGTAATTCTGAATTAGTTTCAAATCATTTAGAACCCATTTTAAATCCTTGTTAATGTTAAGTGGTGTTGTACAGGTTTCAGGCAAATCAGAGCATTTTTGAGCTGTTTTGGACCAGTCTCTGTGATTCTGGACCAGTCTCTGTGATTCTGGACCAGTCTCTGTGATTCTGGACCAGTCTCTGTGATTCTGGACCAGTCTCTGTGATTCTGGACCAGTCTCTGTGATTCTGGACCAGTCTCTGGGATTCTGGACCAGTCTCTGTGATTCTGGACGATTCTGAGTCACGTTTTTAAGCCAGCTGAACCTGGTCTGGATTCAGGACCAGGTGTGTCTCACCTGGTCGTTGCCGATCTTGGCTCGGGGCCACGAGACGTCCAGCAGCGCCTGCAGAGCTCTGAGACAGGAAGTGATGTTCTCCATCTGGTCCTCAGAATGAGGAGAACACAGAAACTCCACACTGATTCCTGAACACAGAAACAACTACAGTCAGTACAATAAGATCACAAGTCAACATGAGTGGAATAAAAACGTTCTACTCTGCAGATTTTCCAGTTAAACCAGTTTCTACTCTGCAGATTTTCCAGTTAAACCAGTTTCTACTCTGCAGATTTTCCAGTTAAACCAGTTTCTACTCTGCAGATCCTCCAGTTAAACCAGTTTCTACTCTGCAGATCCTCCAGTTAAACCAGTTTCTACTCTGCAGATTTTCCAGTTAAACCAGTTTCTACTCTGCAGATTTTCCAGTTAAACCAGTTTCTACTCTGCAGATTTTCCAGTTAAACCAGTTTCTACTCTGCAGATTTTCCAGTTAAACCAGTTTCTACTCTGCAGATTTTCCAGTTAAACCAGTTTCTACTCTGCAGATTTTCCAGTTAAACCAGTTTCTACTCTGCAGATTTTCCAGTTAAACCAGTTTCTACTCTGCAGATTTTCCAGTTAAACCAGTTTCTACTCTGCAGATCCTCCAGTTAAACCAGTTTCTACTCTGCAGATTTTCCAGTTAAACCAGTTTCTACTCTGCAGATTTTCCAGTTAAACCAGTTTCTACTCTGCAGATCCTCCAGTTAAACCAGTTTCTACTCTGCAGATTTTCCAGTTAAACCAGTTTCTACTCTGCAGATTTTCCAGTTAAACCAGTTTCTACTCTGCAGATCTCCAGTTAAACCAGTTTCTACTCTGCAGATTTCCAGTTAAACCAGTTTCTACTCTGCAGATTTTCCAGTTAAACCAGTTTCTACTCTGCAGATTTTCCAGTTAAACCAGTTTCTACTCTGCAGATTTTCCAGTTAAACCAGTTTCTACTCTGCAGATTTTCCAGTTAAACCAGTTTCTACTCTGCAGATTTTCCAGTTAAACCAGTTTCTACTCTGCAGATCCTCCAGTTAAACCAGTTTCTACTCTCTCCAGTTAAACCAGTTTCTACTCTCAGATTTTCCAGTTAAACCAGTTTCTACTCTGCAGATTTTCCAGTTAAACCAGTTTCTACTCTGCAGATTTTCCAGTTAAACCAGTTTCTACTCTGCAGATTTTCCAGTTAAACCAGTTTCTACTCTGCAGATTTTCCAGTTAAACCAGTTTCTACTCTGCAGATTTTCCAGTTAAACCAGTTTCTACTCTGCAGATTTTCCAGTTAAACCAGTTTCTACTCTGCAGATTTTCCAGTTAAACCAGTTTCTACTCTGCAGATTTTCCAGTTAAACCAGTTTCTACTCTGCAGATTTTCCAGTTAAACCAGTTTCTACTCTGCAGATTTTCCAGTTAAACCAGTTTCTACTCTGCAGATTTTCCAGTTAAACCAGTTTCTACTCTGCAGATCCTCCAGTTAAACCAGTTTCTACTCTGCAGATTTTCCAGTTAAACCAGTTTCTACTCTGCAGATTTTCCAGTTAAACCAGTTTCTACTCTGCAGATCCTCCAGTTAAACCAGTTTCTACTCTGCAGATTTTCCAGTTAAACCAGTTTCTACTCTGCAGATTTTCCAGTTAAACCAGTTTCTACTCTGCAGATTTTCCAGTTAAACCAGTTTCTACTCTGGGTGGATTTTCCAGTTAAACCAGTTTTTCTACAGATTTTCCAGTTAAACCAGTTTCTACTCAGATTTTCCAGTTAAAACCAGTTTCTACTCTGCAGATTTTCCAGTTAACCAGTTTCTACTCTGCAGATTTTCCAGTTAAACCAGTTTCTACTCTGCAGATTTTCCAGTTAAAACCAGTTTCTACTCTGCAGATTTTCCCGTTAAACCAGTTTCTACTCTGCAGATTTTCCAGTTAAACCAGTTTCTACTCTGCAGATTTTCCAGTTAAACCAGTTTCTACTCTGCAGATTTTCCAGTTAAACCAGTTTCTACTCTGCAGATTTTCCAGTTAAACCAGTTTCTACTCTGCAGATTTTCCAGTTAAACCAGTTTCTACTCTGCAGATTTTCCAGTTAAACCAGTTTCTACTCTGCAGATTTTCCAGTTAAACCAGTTTCTACTCTGCAGATTTTCCAGTTAAACCAGTTTCTACTCTGCAGATTTTCCAGTTAAACCAGTTTCTACTCTGCAGATTTTCCAGTTAAACCAGTTTCTACTCTGCAGATTTTCCAGTTAAACCAGTTTCTACTCTGCAGATCCTCCAGTTAAACCAGTTTCTACTCTGCAGATCTTCCAGTTAAACCAGTTTCTACTCTGCAGATTTTCCAGTTAAACCAGTTTCTACTCTGCAGATTTTCCAGTTAAACCAGTTTCTACTCTGCAGATTTTCCAGTTAAACCAGTTTCTACTCTGCAGATCCTCCAGTTAAACCAGTTTCTACTCTGCAGATCCTCCAGCTAAACCAGTTTCTACTCTGCAGATCCTCCAGTTAAACCAGTTGAACCAGTTAAACCAGTTTCTACTCTGCAGATCCTCCAGTTAAACCAGTTGAACCAGTTAAACCAGTTTCTACTCTGCAGATCCTCCAGTTAAACCAGTTCCTACCTAGTATCAGGTGCAGCCTGTCGGTGTTTACGTCCTCTGGACTCTTGGCTCCGCCCCCTGATCCGGTTTGGCCCATGGAGGTGGGCGTGGCCGGTCTGGACAGGTTGGCAGGTGAGTCGTCTGTCATGAGGAAGCCTGCAGAGACGGTGACATGTTATCACACCTGCACAGGTGTTGAGTTTGAGAGGAGGATCGTGGGTCAGATCTAACCTGAGCTGTGCAGCCAGAGAGACGAGGCCTGGAGAACCGGAGCCCAGCAGGAGGAGTAATGAGCTCTGGCCTGGTTCACCGTCTCTGCTGTGTAGAAAGCTCCTCCTGCAGGAGACGCACCAGGAGAAACATCACATCAGCTGATCAAAGCTGAAAACATCACAGCTCAAGACAAGAGGGACTGGAGCTGAACCTGAACCCAGTACAGACCAGCAGTGGTCTCCTCACTGTTACTAGCATAAAGGAAGACGCTTGGATCTTCACTGCTTTACTGTCAGTCCTCATCTCCTGTCTCTGCATAGCGGCTCAGTAACAGTGAAAACACACAAATATAAGACATCAGAGGTTTAGAACTCTGAGACATTCCAGAAAAAGTTTGAGGCCTTTTGGACAAACTCTGAGTCATTTTGTAGGAGTTGATGTCATCATAAACAAATATGGAGTAACTTCAGGAACATTTTGGGTAATTTTTGACAATTTTTGAGACCTTTTGGACCAAATGTCTGTTCCAGGTAGATACTGAGCTGGTTCTTTAGACAGTGACCTGCAAGTCTTTGGGGTTTGAACTGCTGGTTGGACAGAACAAGACACCTGGAGACTGTAGGAGAGTTGAGCTTATAGTGATCCTCGTAGATGCTCGACAAACTCAAGCAAGTCCAGATGCTACGATTGAAACAACGACGATAACCATGACCTGGATGATTGAGGATCTTCACAGACAACTTACAGAGATAACAATAAGAACGACTTGTAGCCTCATAAATACTGATTCTATAACATGGTTCATGATTTAAAACATCAGATGAAACCTTTCTGACGTTAAGCTTTGCAGTGTGTGCAGACAGCTGCTGTAGAAATGACCCCCACCCCTCCTGGTCCTACCTGCTGCAGGTAGCTGGGCTGTGTTCTCCTGTGGGAGGGTCAGCAGAGCGTAATCCTGCAGCGCCGCCAACCACAGACGGCTCAGCGTCGACAGATCTGATTGGACCAGCTTCAGGAGCCCCGCCCCTCCAGACTCAGAGTCTGAGCCGTCATTGGTCGAGGATGAGACCAACAGGTCAGCTGACCCTGACCGACCAGGACTCTCCTTCAGCCTGCTGCTCTCTACAGCCACGATGTAAACCTGAGGAACAGATGCAAACAGAAACCAGAGGAACATGACCTCCATGGTCATAAAGGAAAAACTAAATGATCACATTAAACAGGAAACATGTTAATGAAGCTCTGACTCACCTCGGCCCAGGCTTTGAGGACAGCCAGCGTCTCCATGGTAGCGGCGGCTTCGTTGTACAGCTGGTTGGACGTGTCCCGCCCACTCTGGACTTTAGCCAATGAGGAGGCCAGTAGCTGGTGGACGCGGCGAAGATCTCTGAGGTCGCTGACGACCCCGCTGGCGATCCAGGCGCTGCACACCTGGAGAGGAGAGGGGGCGGAGTTAAAGTCAGGTGATCAGCCAGTGGTCGGGCTGTTATTGATGATGATGGAGGTGATTATTGGTCACCTGACAGGCCTTAGCGGTGACATCAGGAGGAGCATCAGGACTGAAGGCTGGTCTGAGAGCAGCTCCAACCTGAGAAGACATCAACAGACTGATCTTCAGATAAAACAAGAGTCTGACGTTTGTGTTTGAGCTTCACAGGAAACTAAAACGCAGCCAGAAATATTCAAAACACAAAACAACACACATAAAATAAACAAACAGTACTGAAAAAATAACCAGAACATGACATTTGTCCAGAGCGGCTAAAAAACTGCAATTTCAGACAAATGTCTTGTTGTCAGATAAGTTTCTGTCATTTTGGACAAACTTCTAGAAACCAGAGCAGCTGAATTTATTTTGGACCGTTTTTCATTCGATTCAGTTTTTCTCCTTTTGAACCAGATTTGAGTGATTCTGAATAAGTTGCAAATAATATTTTTTCACAGTTGTGACTCATTTTTGACCAATTTGAAATTCTACGGACACATTTTCATCATTCTGAACAAGTTTTAAGTGATTCTGACTTCAGTAATTCTGGACGAGCACATTTCAGAATCAGAAACAACGTTTTCCATTTCCTGCCTGATCCATAACCTTCTGTGTCTTAAAGCTTGTTGAGTTATTTGGTAACAGTCCAGGTGAGGGTTGGTCCTTACGTTGGCCTGGTACTGCTCCAGGATCACATGACCCGGGAACTCTGGTTCTGGGATGGAGGAGAACCGTCTGATGATCACCAGCAGCGTCTGAAGTCCTGCCAGTCGCAGCTGGTCGCTGTGATCCGTCGCCGCCATGAACGCCATCCGGACCAGATCACCAAGATGGAGGACCAGGAAGTCTGAGGGGAGAAGGGTGAGGCGTCACTCGGGTGTGAAACCAGAACCAAGCTCAGCCAGGTGAACCAGGTCTCACCTGTGGACTCGTGCAGCCGCCGCTCCTGAGCCAGGACCATGTCGAAGTGAGCCGGGTCGGCCGATTCGCACTGAGCGATGATGCGACAGACACACTCCATGGCGAAGCGGCGAGTCGCCCAACGCAGCGCCGTGAACGGACCGCTGCTCTCTGAGCGCGCTCTGAACGCCGACGAGTCGTCGTCTCGGCCGCCGTCGGCGTCTTCGTCCTCCTGACTCGTCTCCAGCGGCGTCCGACAGTCTGACGGAGATTTAAGACACACGAGATGCTCAGAGGCTTCGAACGGCTCGACCTGAGACTTCAGTGGGTCTGAGGTCTAAACTCACTGGTCTGAAGTGGAACGAAATGCACTAAAAAAACCTTTAGAACTGACTTCTTCATAATTTTATTTTCTGAATTAATCAATGAGGTGTTGTTAGTTGTGGCCTATGACGGCGGTCTGCACCCTAATTGCTAAATATGTTTTTACTTTATCGAGTCTCTCCCTCTTTTCAAAGAAGCTCTGAAGAGAAGTTTGTTTTAGTTTTGGTGGGAAACGAGCACAGGCGGAAGTGGCAGGAAGACAATCTAGTCATTTTTCAAAATAAAGCACCCTGTGAACTCCACCGGAATTTAAATTAAACACTTTTTTTCTATCTGTGCGGCCCGGTGACAAATGACCCACAGCCCGGTACTGGTCCGAGGCCCGGTGGTTGGGGACCACTGAGCTTTAAAATGGAAGTTTGGTCAAATTTCAAGTTATTTTGAAAAATTCTTTAATCATTTTGTAAAAGTTTTTGTCATTTAAAACAAGTTTTAAGGCATTTGGAACGACTCCTGAGTCATTCTGGACAAACTTTGGGTCAAAGTGGACAAACTGTAAGTCAGCTTGGACAAGACTCAAGTACTCTGGATGAATATTTTGTCTTTTTTGATTATTTTTGTGTAATTTTAAGCATTTTCTATTCATTCTGAACAATTTGAGAAATTTTTGAGTCACTGATATTGATCTGGAGACGTCACTTTGGCCTGAGGGAGAACTTCACCTCAATGTTTTACTATGTTCTGTCATTTTATCATCAACACAACTAATCGTTTAACTACAACAAGCCGAGATTAGGGCTGAATCCAACAGTTACTTTCACCGTTGATTAAACTGGTCTTTATTTCAGCTCCATGAGGAGACGACACAGTGAAGACGCTGAACTTGGCTGGTCGTATCTGATCAGTTCTATAACTGTAACGACTGAACAGAAAAGCTTCTACACAAAATCCACAGACCCACTCTGACCCACCTGTGGTCGCAGACAGAACGTCTTTGCAGAGCTTGAGCCAGTGACCCAGTTTGCTGCTGGACGCCATCATGTGGACCAGAGTCTCCTGGATGTCCTTCCTCAGTCCTGGATCTGACTCTCGGTCCAGCAGAGTGAACAGAGCTCCTTCCAGACCCACTTCCTTTATGGTGACGTCTGTAAAGAAGGACAGAGGTTCTTTATCAAACTCTATAATCAAGGTTATTACACAGATTAAAATCACAACCAACACAGAAACATGTGGAGTCCATCAGCTGTAGGAAGATGTTCCTCCATGCTGGATGTATCTCCAGCTACTAGATGTTCCTCCATGCTGGATGTATCTCCAGCTACTACATGTTCCTCCATGTTGGATGTATCTCCAGCTACTAGATGTTCCTCCATGTTGGATGTATCTCCAGCTACTAGATGTTCCTCCATGCTGGATGCATCTCCAGCTACTAGATGTTCCTCCATGCTGGATGCATCTCCAGCTACTAGATGTTCCTCCATGCTGGATGTATCTCCAGCTACTAGATGTTCCTCCATGCTGGATGTATCTCCAGCTACTAGATGTTCCACCATGCTGGATGTATCTCCAGCTACTAGATGTTCCTCCATGCTGGATGTATCTCCAGCCACTAGATGTTCCTCCATGCTGGATGTATCTCCACCTACTAGATGTTCCTCCATGCTGGATGTATCTCCAGCTACTAGATGTTCCTCCATGCTGGATGTATCTCCAGCTACTAGATGTTCCACCATGCTGGATGCATCTCCAGCTACTAGATGTTCCTCCATGCTGGATGTATCTCCAGCTACTAGATGTTCCTCCATGCTGGATGTATCTCCAGCCACTAGATGTTCCTCCATGCTGGATGTATCTCCAGCTACTAGATGTTCCTCCATGCTGGATGTATCTCCAGCCACTAGATGTTCCTCCATGCTGGATGTATCTCCAGCTACTAGATGTTCCTCCATGCTGGATGTATCTCCAGCTACTAGATGTTCCATTAGGGATAACCTGCCTTTCAAACCTGCCGGCTGGTTTTAGGGATCATACTTTTCATTAATGATGCTGCTCCTCGTATCAAAAACATAAAAGTGTCTTACCTAGTTGTGTGTTGTCTCGTCTTGGCAGCTCTTTGACCAGAGCGACGGCGTGTTCAGAGACCTCCAGCGCCTCCCGCTGGACGAGCTGCCGCAAACAGGCCACCACAGCTCGCCGTAAACACAGGAAGGAGCTGCACAGGTTGGCCTGAAAACACAGAGTTTAGACAAGTTCATATCTGGTTGAATCTGCCAACAGGGTCAGGCATGCAGCTCCAGGCAGTGATTCCTCCAGACAACGTTTACGTACAGTAATTATTATTTTAACTGCTTAACGAATCATTTATAAAATAATATTACTGTCAATAACACTAATAGATAGAGATAGATAGATACGTTATGGACATGTCCATTAATGTATGTGTCCGGTTAGCCAACAGTATCCAATAAAGCCCATGGCAGCATCATGATGTGAAGCACGGTGGTGGCAGCATCATGACGTGAAGCACGGCGGTGGCAGCATCAAGATTTAAGCATGGTGGTGGCAGCATCATGATTCGAAGCACGGTGGTGGCAGCATCATGATTTGAAGCATGGTGGTGGCAGCATCATGATTTGAAGCACGGTGGTGGCAGCATCATGATGTGAAGCACGGTGGTGGCAACATCATGATGTGAAACACAGTGGTGGCAGCATCATGACATGAAGCAGGGTGGTGGCAGCATCATGATGTGAAGCACGGTGGTGGCAGCATCATGATGTGAAGCACGGTGGTGGCAGCATCATGACATGAAGCACGGTGGTGGCAGCATCATGATGTGAAGCACGGTGGTGGCAGCATCATGATGTGAAGCACGGTGGTGGCAGCATCATGATGTGAAGCACGGTGGTGGCAGCATCATGATGTGAAGCACGGTGGTGGCAGCATTATGATGTGAAGCATGGTGGTGGCAGCATCATGACGTGAAGCACGGTGGTGGCAGCATCATGATTTGAAGCATGGTGGTGGCAGCATCATGATTTGAAGCATGGTGGTGGCAGCATCATGATTTGAAGCATGGTGGTGGCAGCATCATGATTTGAAGCATGGTGGTGGCAGCATCATGACGTGAAGCATGGAGGTGGCAGCATCATGACGTGAAGCATGGTGGTGGCAGCATCATGATTTGAAGCATGGTGGTGGCAGCATCATGATTTGAAGCATGGTGGTGGCAGCATCATGATGTGAAGCACGGTGGTGGCAGCATCATGATGTGAAGCGCGGTGGTGGCAGCATCATGATGTGAAGCATGGTGGTGGCAGCATCATGATGTGAAGCATGGTGGTGGCAGCATCATGATGTGAAGCATGGTGGTGGCAGCATCAAGATTTGAAGCATGGTGGTGGCAGCATCATGATTCGAAGCACGGCGGTGGCAGCATCAAGATTTGAAGCATGGTGGTGGCAGCATCATGATTCGAAGCACGGCGGTGGCAGCATCATGATTTGAAGCATGGTGGTGGCAGCATCATGACGTGAAGCACGGTGGTGGCAGCATCATGATGTGATACTAATGCAATCACCTTTTTTACACTTCATATCTTTAATTGTATAAAAATAACTGTCTGGATGAAACACTGAATAGGAGATAAAACAGGCAGCAGGGGAGCATTTTTAAGGCGACACTGTTGTTAAGGTTGTTACTGAATTAGCTGCAAAGCAAACCAAGTAAATTAACAAAATAAAGGTTTAGCAAAAAATCAGTGAGTTAATAACGAAAATGTTAAAATTCAGTGCAACAGGATCCACAGCAACAGAAGAAGGTTAATAACCAGGAGGTGTTAAAATGTGTGCTTCACTGAGTTTTTAAAAACTCCACAGTGGAGCTGGGCGATCTCAAGATGTTTATTTTACCTCATATTTATTACTTTTAGAAATTAAGGCTTATTTCTGTTAAGCACCTGAAAATCCATGTATTAAAATAGCAAGAAAAATCTACAGTTTGTCTCTGAGAGTTGTTATGTTCGGACTCTGAATGCTTTATCACATAGTTTGTTGAGCTTCTTGGATATGCTGGCTCAGGTTTTTGTCTACTGAAGTAAACAAATGTGTCCTGTCAGTCTAAAATAAAAGACTTTACGTGTTCAAATCGCCCAGCCCGACTCCACCGCAACAGAAAACTCAAACCAAAAAGGAGGTGAACAGAAAGTAAGTCAAAGGCAGCATCAGCCTCAGGCCTGAAAGACGACCTACCAACATGGAATAATCCAACAAGATCTCCTGCAAGACACAATGCGGGGTCAGAAAACCAACAAACACTCAGAGCTGCTGATACTGAAGTATTTCTTTGGATAGAATCAACTGCAGTGCCTTTAAAAAGTTTGTATCCTCCTTGGAAGTTTCTTCATTTTACTGCTTTTAGACACTGAAGCATGGTCGACTTATTTTAGCTTTTTTGACAAGAATTTACAAACACAGACTCTTTAATGTCGAAGTGAAAACAGATTTTCACAAGCAATGTCAGTTAATTAAAAATATATGATGTAAATTAAGTGTCCATGCAATAAAAAGACAAGTGAGGGAGGCCACCAAGACACCCATGACTCCTCTCGTATTAAATCTGGACTAGAGTCACCAGAAGACATGTGGAGACTCTGAAGTCAACTGGAAGAAGGTTCTTTGGTGTGTGGAGAACAAAACTGAGCTTTTTCAGTCCCTCCAGGAATTCACAATGCTGCAACAATTAACGCTAATTCAACCAATATCCATGAATTCTGCGCCACCTTGTAATTTCGTCCAATCACTGCGACTTTTCCTGTATTTTGTCCCGCCTCCCGTGAGTTCCACCAATCACAGCAGTCCCCAGTAATGCACGTACGTCACCGGATTCACTTCCTTGTTTATGGTTTGAAGATACAGATACGTCTGCAACAAAAACTACTGCAGAACAATTCCCTGATGTTCTTCACCAAAGCGGAGCTAAACTGTTTTCACCCCGTGGAATATTGAGGTGGAACACAAACCAAAACCATCCACTGACAAACACTTTTCTACCGTAAACATATCAGGAGAATGGGTGAAACCAGCGGACCACAGACCAGACAAACCACCGTGATGAAGCTGTTGATCCAGATCTGTGGCAGCACTGAAACAATGAAGGTCAGTTAGATTCATTAACTGACGTGACGAGCTGTGAGCGTGTGTGTGTGAACACGCGTGTGCCAGGATGTGGAATTAACTTTATCAACTTTTAAAATTTTTAATGAATTATACAAAAGTTTTTTACCGTCTCCCACAATTTCATCACAACAAATACGCTTAAAACGTCGCAACTTTCATAGCAATTTTTTAGAAAAGCCTCTGTGAATTCAGACATTTTAGGACTCAACAATCTTGAAAAACGCTCACGAAATCCTGGAGGGGCTGATTTTTGTCCATCAGATTAAATGCTATGTTTGCCAGACATCACAAACACACCATCCCCAAGATGAAGCACGGTGGTGGCAGCATCATGACGTGATACTAATGCAATCACCTTTTTTTACATTTCACATTTTCAACTTACATTATTTTGCAGTGACCTTGACTGTGATCTTCAGTATTTTCGTTTAGTAAACGTTTGTCAAAAAGCCAAATTACATTGATCATCATTGATTGTTGAAAAGCAACAAATGGGGAAAACTTCCAAGGCAGGTGAAAAATGACACAGACAGACTTGATGCCCTTCATGATTTTACCCTCCTGATACTAAATAAGAAGCAGCAGCTGCTAGAACTCAGGTGTACTCACGCAGAGTGCAGGTACGAGGCTGGCCAGGTTCACATGTGGAGGTGAGAACATGTGCAGCTGCTGCAGACATGAAATCGCTCTGGCCTGAACCAGACAGTCCGGACCGGCCTGCATCACTCCACATCCCACCAGACAGCTGGATCTCAGCCCGGACACCGCCGCTCCGTCACCTGGAAACACAGAGCACTCGTCACTAACACACCTGTGATCGCTCAGGTAGCCGGGGCTGCAGGTGAGAAGGCCGTACCCTGCAGGTCGGGGCCCAGGCAGGTGATGAGGCCGTGCAGGCAGCGTCCCAGGCTGTGGTGCACCTCGGGGTGGGTGGGCGGAGTGGACAGGAGCAGGCGGAGCACCAGGGCGAAGGACGGCTCGGCGTGGGTCCGATAGAGGCAGCCGGACAGGTCGACCACCAGGGACAGACTGTGGAGGGACCAGGTCTGCAGGGGGACAAGGAAGTCGAGGCATCTCAGGGAAATACAGAACATTTTAACCTGAAAGTCTCCTCTGAGGGTTCACAGGAAGTCTGGAAGTCTAATCTAACGCTTTTAAAGAACTCAACAAGGAAGCAACACAACAGAAGCACGTCATGTTTTATATCACCTCAGATTTACCCAAAGTACTTCTAACATAAAATATGAACATTCATAAGAAATATTTGTGAGATTTTATCAAATACTTTCCTGCCCGTCGACCCACCTTAAGCCTGTTGATTGGCACATTTAAATCTGAGGCTGTTTGAACGACGATATCTGAGAAACTACTAAAGATAAAAACCTGATTTTTTTTCTGTTATTTCTCATCATGTCACCGATTCAGAATCTAAAAAATGAAAAATAAAAATAAACCCTGTTCTACTTGGATTAGGCCGTCCAAGAGTTATACTATATTTGTGGTACAACTTGCCATCCCTGCTCTTTTTATTTGTTACAGTTCAATAAAAATAACTTTATTTTGTCATAAAAAGTTCCATCTTTGAGCTCTAATTAACAAAAAATTAATAACGCAGAAGTCAACTAGTGGTACTTTCTCAACCAAATGTAGCTGCAGGTCACAATAATGCAAAACTAAACACATAGAATAGTTTTAAATATGAAATACTTGATCACTAAAATGAAAGTAAACGTATTCGAACACGAGCCTCCAACCCTCAAGCAGCGGAGGAACACAGTCTGTAAAAAAGAGGAAGGCTTACAGGAGGAACCTTCTTCAAAAATTGGGAAGAACCTTGATGAAAACTTTAAAATTAATTCAGTAAATTAATCTTTAAAAAGCTTGTGCACATCCACTTTAACCTGCAGGAGCTTCTGGAACGAGTTTAGCTGCTTCGAAGGATATAAACATGAAAACTAAAACATCAGTCTTCCAATGATTTTACAGCAAACATGACGCAGAAAAATATAATCAGAAAATTACAGCTGTTGCAAACATACCGTCAGAGAAAGCTGCTTAGACAGCGAACAGCCTACAGAGATGCTGCCGCCCTGCTTAGTTGTTGTAGAAGGCTGAGGTCCAGAGAGGAACCATGTCAGCTCATCACATCTGTACACTTACCTGGACCTCAGGTGAGGTGCTGTCCTGGCTCAGAGTGAACAGAACTCCCAGGCAGGTGGACAGGTGTTGAGGTGAGCCGATTCCTCCGGTGTACCGCTGCAGCGCCCCCAGAGCCAGAGCGTAGCCGCTACGAGACGCCGCATCTCGAGCCGTCTTCAGCCTGAAGCAGAGGCCACAGAGACGGTTAGCGGTTAGCTTAGCACGATTTATATCAGTTTATAAAGGAGTGAAGAGTCAAAGATACGTCTGAGGATATTTAGAAGCATCAGATCTGCTTCCTATCTTTAAGTGTCTCCTTTAAATGGTTCTATTTTTGTTATTTTTGTTTATAGTAAACAACATGAAACTCTTTTCTTTGCATTAGTTATTGTGGTTCCTTCTTTTTTAAAGAATAAAACACTCATACACCAACACAGCTTTAATAGAAACCTCTGAGCTGTTATACTTTATTCATCAGTGGTGTCTTAAAACAGCTGCTGACTTTACTTTGAGTTTCTGGTGTCTTTGATATTAAATCAGCTGAATCCAACTAATCCAGACTCAATCTGGATATGTCCATTAATGTATGTGTCCGGTTAGCCAACAGTGTCACAAAAAAGCCTATGGCAGCATCATGATGTGAAGCACGGTGGTGGCAACATCATGATGTGAAGCACGGTGGTGGCAACATCAATGTGAAGCATGGTGGTGGCAGCATCATGATGTGAAGCACGGTGGTGGCAGCATAAATATGTGAAGCACGGTGGTGGCAGCATCAATATGTGAAGCACGGTGGTGGCAGCATCATGATGTGAAGCACGGTGGTATAATAACTTCCTTCCAGGAATATAATTCCCACAAACCATACTATTAAATATCACATCTGAGTGTTAGTTTAGCATCAATTGACCAGTACAAGCTGGAACAAACAAATAAAGTAGTTTCTTTAAGTTGCATCTACTTTTCTGTTTATGTGATGACAGTTAATTTCCTGCACAGATTTTATGTCAAATTAAAAGTCTCTTAACAGCTCAGGAGCCTAATTTAGCAGGCTTTTAATTTGGAAAATCTACAGAAAGACTAAATAAACATTGAGTTCTTAAATCTGCCACCTCAGTGCTGCTCATCATTCAACTGGTTGAGTTGTTTAGTATGAACCTTAACTGTCTTAACGTCCAGGTACCAGATCAATAATCTGCTGCAGATTAAAGCAGCTCATGTTTTCCGACCCTCACTGGTTGATGTGATGTCGCCTCCATCTCTGGATAAAAATACACATCTTGAACCTGCAGTGCAGCAAACTGTCGTCATCCTCTGATATATTTGGTTCAAACCGTCCCTCTCGTGTATTTAAAGCTTCCTCTGAACTATTTCTGGTTTGCTGTGCAGCTCTTCTGTGTATTTTCAGATCAGGACCTGCTTTGTTTCAGCTGCTGCCACTTTCAGACTGCAGAGGCTTTAAATAGATTCAGATGAGTCGGCTGATGTTTCATATGTGGCAGGAATTCTGCTGCTGAAGGACTAAAGACACAAGAAAATGTTCCCACAGCCGAAAACAAAGTGAATAAAGTCCTCCTCAGCACTGACTGCAGCATTTCACAGAAACAGGAAGTGATGTATGAGGTGTGTTGACGTCACCTGTCGAAGCAGAGCAGGGAGACAGAGGCGGTGAATCCAGGGTCTCCGACCACCTGAACCAGCCGAGCCAAACCTTCGGCAGCCAGGCAGCGAATCAGAGGACTGCTGCTCTCCAGCGCCCCCGACAGGAGAGACAAGGCTGGAGGACGGATCTCCTCTGGACCCAGAGAGCCTCGGACGCTGCCCTGGTGCTGAGGAGAAAGACAGCGAGAGTTCAGCTCGTCTCGGCCGGTTTATTTTAACCTGGATGTTTCCTCTTAAAGTGACCAATCATGCATGTAGAGGTTTTGTTCTCCTGCAAGCTACAGCAGCATTACAGGTGTGTATAAACCAGACTCCTCCCCCAGTGTACTTGTACAGGTGTGTATAAACCAGACTCCTCCCCCAGTGTGTCTGTACAGGTGTGTATAAACCAGGCTCCTCCCTCCAGTATAGTTGTACAGGTGAGTATAAACCAGACTCCTCCCTCCAGTGTCGTTGTACAGGTGTGTATAAACCAGACAGGTGTGTATAAACCAGGCTCCTCCCTCCAGTGTACTTGTACAGGTGTGTATAAACCAGACAGGTGTGTATAAACCAGTCTCCTCCCTCCAGTGTACTTGTACAGGTGTGTATAAACCAGACAGGTGTGTATAAACCAGACTCCTCCCCCAGTGTGTCTGTACAGGTGTGTATAAACCAGGCTCCTCCCTCCAGTATAGTTGTACAGGTGAGTATAAACCAGACTCCTCCCTCCAGTGTCGTTGTACAGGTGTGTATAAACCAGACAGGTGTGTATAAACCAGGCTCCTCCCTCCAGTGTACTTGTACAGGTGTGTATAAACCAGACAGGTGTGTATAAACCAGTCTCCTCCCTCCAGTGTACTTGTACAGGTGTGTATAAACCAGACAGGTGTGTATAAACCAGTCTCCTCCCTCCAGTGTACTTGTACAGGTGTGTATAAACCAGGCTCCTCCCTCCAGTATAGTTGTACAGGTGTGTATAAACCAGGCTCCTCCCTCCAGTATAGTTGTACAGGTGTGTATAAACCAGACTCCTCCCTCTAGTGTACCTGTACAGGTGTGTATAAACCAGACAGGTGTGTATAAACCAGGCTCCTCCCTCCAGTATAGTTGTACAGGTGTGTATAAACCAGACTCCTCCCCCAGTGTACTTGTACAGGTGTGTATAAACCAGACTCCTCCCCCAGTGTGTCTGTACAGGTGTGTATAAACCAGGCTCCTCCCTCCAGTGTACTTGTACAGGTGTGTATAAACCAGACCCCTCCCTCCAGTGTAACTGTACAGGTGTGCATTAAGCTGACTCAGGTGTGTTACCTTTAACAGACTGCAGAGGGCAGCACACACATGAGTCTGGACCGTCTGCTGCCGTTGACCTTTCAGCTGATTCACCGTTTCCACAAACTGCTCCAGAATCTTCACTCTGACAGAAACACAGAAGGTAGTTAACCTAAACCGAACCACGACTAGCCGTTGGTCACCAGCTGGTTTAAATACAACCAACTAAACTTAGACCAGACCAGGACCAGATTAACAGCCTCCATCTGTACTGGTTATCTCACACTAGTTAATCTGTAATTCTTAACTGATTATCCAGTACTGGTTAACGTGTACTGGTTTCTTTCTTTCTGGAACTAGTTAATCTGTACTTGTTAATCTTTACTCTTTAACTGGTTTTCTTGTACTAGTTACCTTACACTGCTTAGTCTGTCCTGGCTACTTTGTGGTGGTTAATCTCTACCAGTTATCTTGTACTGGTTAGTCTGTACTGGTTATCTTATACTAGTTAACCTGTACTGCTTATCTGGTTATCTAGCATTGGTTAATCAGTACTGGTTATCTTGTCCTGGTTAATCTGTACTGGCTAGCAAGTATTAGTTATCCTAGCTAATCTATAATGGTTAACTCATACTAGTTAATCAGTACTAGTTATCGTGTCCTTGTGAATTTCTACTGGTTAACTCATACCGGTAATTTTGTACTAGCTTGCCGGTACTGGTTATCTAGTACTTGTTAACCTGTACTAGTTACCTGGTCCTGGTAAAGCTCTACTGGTGATCTTGTCCTGTTATCTACTATGGATTATTATGGGCTGGTTATGATGTCCTGGTCAACCCGTCCTACTGATCTAGTCCTGGTTAACCCGTGCGGTGCAGCTGGCAGTAGGCCGGTTACCTCTGAGCGGAGATGATGTGGGGGAACAGAACTCCAAAGAGCGCTGTGGCGGCGGCGGTCAGAGCGACATGAGGAGGAAGAGGAGCTGGAGCTTCATCACTTCGATCACAGAGACTGAAGGGGTCGTTGTCCAGAGAGGCTCCGCCCACAATGCTGCTGTGGAGCTAAACACAAACAAACAAACAAACATCCTTCAGTCCCGCCCAGTTATTCCAACCTCCAGCGTCAGAACCGAGCCTCACCTGCTCCTCGATGTATCGGTGGTCGGTGTCGTGGAGGGCGGGGCCGACCAGCGGCAGGTCGTCACGGTGACACAGCGGCGGCAGCAGCGTGAGGTCAGAACACGGCTGGTTCAGGTTGTCCTGACCGGACAGATCAGAGACCAGCTGGTTCATCACCAAACCGAAACTCTCTGCAGGAGGAACAAAAACCTCACATCAGCCACAGCAGCAGGAGACGGCGCCCAGTGTAACCCTGGAAACCCCGAACACCGAGGGGCTGTTTGCTCTGGAGGGGAAGTTTAATTAGAAACTAATCCAATTAATTAAGACATTTCCATTATATAATGATATTAAAAAGTACTGTTTGATCCTCTGCTGATAAATATCTTAGAAGGGAAGCTGTGTGATGTTTTTTTAGCCCTTTTAAACTTTTAATTTCCCTTTTTAATTCTGAGAGCTGCAATATTTAAGGACAAACAGTCAAAGGAAAATAAATGAAAATAACGAATCAGACAACGAAGGAAAGAGGCAGAGTGAGGTTTAGTAAATGTCGAGGAAGGAGAAGGAACAAAAGCTAGGTTTAAATAAAGACTCCAATCAGGACGACGGCAGAAAGACAGACGATGGAGGGAAACTAAAGAAAGAAAGGACAGAAGGCAGAGCGTCGGAGGTGTGGCTGAACCTTGGTAGGTGTTTGGAGGCAGCAGAGCAAGCAGCTCGTAAACTCTCAGTCTGTAGACGACCGACCAACAACGAACCGAACTGCCGTAAGACCTGAGCAGAGAGGGCAACCTGGAAACACAACAATATGAAAACACACATCACAGACAGCAGACAGAGACAGGAAGAACTAAAACACAGGAAGAGACTTCACTGATCCCACACAGTAAATTTACAGCAGCTGGTTGGAAGGTAAGAAATCAGATTAGAAGCTGCATAGAGAACACAAAACAAGTATAAAAGCAAAGATATAACTGTGGACAACATCTACACCTGGGTCTTATTCTAGGTCTTTGTCAACAAAGCAGCTTCAGTCTGTTCAACTCACTGTCTGTGTCTTTAGCTCAGAGCTCAACGCTTCACACTGAAGATCACAAATACATCTGACAGAAAAACAATGTGAAGGATCTGCTCGAATACTGGTGTCACTCTAATCCTACAACATGTTTACATCTCTAAAAACAAAACCTGGGGGATGGAACGTTGCTCTTTTAGAAAAATCCCAACGTAAATCTGTAAAAACACCTCACAAATCTAACCTAATATAATATAATATAATATAATATACATTTTAAGTCTGCATTTATAATCTGATAACAAACAGATGAATATGAGTGTATCAGAAAGAACCAATCAGGGACTGACTTGTTGAGCAGAGCCACAGCGCAGACCAATGGCGTGAGCAGACGGCTGATGATGTCATCAGTGACGAGTTCCCTGCAGTGCAGCAGCAGACTCTTCATCGCTGTAAAAAAAACACACCTCAGACAAACTTATACTCACTATGATTGATGTGTGTGTGTGTGTGTGTGTTCATGCACTGACCGCTGAGCGCCCCAGCTCGTCCCTCCAGCGTAACCTGCCACGTAAAGTAGTCCCCTCGCCTCAGCTCCATGTCCTGCTCTCTGAGTGAAGCCGGAAACACACAGCGCCAGAGGAGGAGGAGGCGGGAAAGGTGGTGTTCAACCACCGCTGGACCTGGACAGAAACAGGAAAGGGATCAGTGTGGACCCCCCTCTATGGACTCCAAGGAGACATTCATAGCCTGAAGGCAGAACTCTGGTCAGTAATAAAGCTCGTGCCGATTAAGACTCAGCTGATCATAAAGGTTCTGCAGCTGTTTGCAGATGTTGCTAATCTCAGTTTCTTCCCGACAGGACGTCTAAAGCAGTGTTTACCCAGAGTGATGAGGGAGGAGACGAGCATCCAGCCGGCCTGAGTCCTCTGCAGGGAAATACGACTGTTCTGAGACGCTGAACGGAGGAGATCTTCCGCCAGACCCAGGACCACCTAAACACAGAAATACAGCAACATAGACTGTAAAATCAGAGCTGCATTCACAAGTTGCATTATCTACTGATGCTCACTTTAGAGATGCGAGTGGTTTATAACAATGATAAAACCAATATATCGGTAGCACATTTCAAAAGAGGTGACGTTGTAGAAGCACTGAACCTTCCGTGTGGTGTTTCATGTGCAGACGTTTGGACCCACCTTGCCCTTGGTGTGCGGTATTCCCAGAGGGCAGTGCTGCACGGCGGCCACCAGGGCGGCGACGGCGGCTCCGTACCCGGCCACGGCCTCGGGGGAAGACTTCAGCGCCACCAGCCGCTCGGCGCAGCGGTCCAACAGCGGGGAACACTGGGACGGCATCGCCATGACGACGCAGCGGAGGCACCAGGCGGCGGCGAGTCGAGCCGAAGCGACGGGATGGAGGAGGACGGAGACGACCGAGTCCAGGAGAGCTGCAGGAGACAGAACCACAGAGGGTTATGTTATATTTACGGTCAATGTAATGAACCCTGGAGGATTGACATCAGATAAATATCCTTTATTAATCCCACAGCAGCAATGGGAACGGTGTAAACATGGAGGAAACATCAGCAGAAAATTCTTCAAGGTTTTTTCTTCGCAGTTGGCAAACAGCTGGGTTTGTTTACGCCTTCTTCCACTCTGTTTATTACAGCTAAAGTAGCCTACAGCGCCACCTTCTGATGACACCATGCAGCTGAGTTTCGTCTCTCCAAAGCGGCGAGCGGAAAAAAGAACAATTCATATTTTAATTTGTTTTATTGTTTGACAAATACCAAAAGTTTGCTCTAAATTCGCTTCACATCTACATTAAAACACATCTGAAAGGCCTGTGTTAGTGTCAGACCTGTGGCGGCGTCGGTGAGAAGGGGGGCCGCTGTGGATCCCAGTCCCTGAACCAGAGCTCCCAGTTCCAAAAGACAGCAAACCAACACATGCTGACTGGCCGAGACGTCTGCAGATGAAACTCTGGTTTCTATGTTACCGTCGGTCAGAGCTGCATCTAAAAACACACCATCACAAACATCATAACACACCTGTAAATGCAGCAGTCCTACCTGACACTGTAGGAAAGTTCTAATAACTCATTGATGATTTTTGGTCTCGGCTCACCGATGGCTCGTTTCTGCGATGCGATGGCGATGCAGATCTGCTTGGCGGCGTTGGTCTGAGCCTTCTCCCCCAGCAGAGAGCCCAGAGTGCTCCTCAGGATGAAGGAAACACAGCGGCGGGTCACGGCGGCATCCACCGGCGTCTGGGTCGCCCTGCCGTGGGACGCCAGCTCCATCAGCAGCGACAGGAAGGCCGGGAAGTTGGCCTCCAACCAGGAACCGCCGAGGGTGGAGACGAAAACCACACAGGCCTGCAAAGAAGGTCAACATGTAGAGGCAGGAGGTTTGTTATACAGAAATGAAGTTATTCTGTAGTGTAGAATGATCTGCTGCACCTCACTATCACTATATAACGGAAAAGCTTGTGTTCAAAGTGAGTTATATTTGTTCAGAATGATTCAGAACTTGTCCAAAAAAACAGAAACTTGTTAAAAACTTTCCAAAGTGGCTTAAAACCTAGTCTCCCTTAGCCAATCATTCTGTGGTGTAGAATGATCTGCTGTACCTCACTTTCACTATATAGTGGGGGAAAAAGCTTTGACAAAGGAGTTCAAAGTGAGTTGTAGTCGTTCAGAACGAATCAGAACTTGTCCAAATTGTCTCCCTTAGCCAGTCATTCTGCAGGGTAGAATGGTCTGCTGTACCACAATATTAATCCTGCTCCATGGTGAAAAAGCTCTTAAAAATATGTTTAAAATGAATTAATGTCATTCAGAATGATTCAGAATTTGTCCAAAATAGCAGAAGCATAACTTAGAATCTAGTCCCACTTAGCAGTAATTCCATAATGCAGAATGGTCTGCTGCACATCGCTACCATTCTGCTAGAAATGTGTTAAAACTTACTTCTAATTGTTCAGAATGACTCAAAATTCGAACAGAAACATGTTCAAATTTGTCCAATTGAAAAAAAACCCTGTTCAAACTAACTTGAAACTTGTCCAAAATAACTCAAAACCTAGTCTCCCTTAGCCAATGATTCTGTAGGGTAGAATGGTCTGCTGCACCTCACTATCACTACATAGTGGGAAAAAGCTCTGAAAAAGTAATCCAAAATTAGTTAAAACTGTTCAGAATGATTAATAACTTGTCCAAAATAACAGAAACTTGTTCAAAATGATTCAAAACCTAGTCTCCCTTAGCCAATCATTCTGTAGTCTCATTAAGCAAGTAATTCCATAATGTAGAAGGGTCTGCTGTACCTTACTATCATTATATAGTGGAAAAAAAGCTCTTGAAAACATGTATAAAATGAGTTGACGTTGTTCAGAATGATTCAGAACTTGTCCAAAATAACAGAAACATGACTAAAAACCTAGTCTCACTTAGCCATTTATTCTGTAGTGTAGAATGGTCTGCTGCACCTCAATATTAATCCCACTACAAGGTGAAAACGTTCTTTAAAATATGTTTAAAATGAGTTAAAGCTGTTCAGAATGATTCAGAGTTTGCCCAAAACTTCTTTAAAACTGTCCAGAATGACTAAAAACACAGTCTCACTAAGCCAGTCATTCTGTAGGGTAGAATGGTCTGCTGCACCATCATTCTACGATGGAGGACAAAGCTCCGTCTTGTGTTTCTTTAAACCACAACAGTTGTCTTGTGTGAAGCCAGTGATCTGTTGGAACTGCTTTATATGTATATGTATATATATAACGTCTTGCCTCGTGACCCACCTGAGTGACTCCGATCCGGATGTCTCTGCTGACCGAACTCGTCCCCTTCAGCATGTCTCCGCTGGTCCGGAGGAAGCCGCCGCCGCCTCGCAGGAAACCAGCCGACAGCAAGTCCATCACTTCCTCCAGGGAGCTCCGCCCCTTCACGCCCTGCCTGGGGGCTGCTGGGAAAAAAAACAGCTGGAATCAGACCTCATGTGAAGGGTTTATATCCAAACATGTTACATATTCTATTCACAGTTGTTTTTAACCTCTCTGAACTACCAAGCAGGGGTTGGAGCCTGCTTCTTTTAAAAAACAACAAAATCACCATATTTACACCAATTACCAGCAAGACTTTGCAAAATTATAAAGAACTGATTATTTATTATCCTTCTGATGAACGTATCATGTGTGACGTGCTGTTTAACCACATAAATAAACTAAATCTGAGCTTAAAACTGTGATACCTCATTAAAAACATTATATTCTACACATCGAATTGTTTAAAAAATCTCCACAAATAAACCGTCTGCGCTAACAAGAGTTCTTCCCTCTAGAAAAAGCAGAGCATCTGTTAAATCAAACGAATAAATAAATGTGCATGCTACTACTGAGGGTCAACGTCTGTACTGATCATCAACACACAGCTCTTCACAGCTGTTGATCCTGATGACCAAATATAATCATTAAAGACCCAAAAATCTGCTGAAACTAAACAGAAAGTCAAACTTTAAGATGAAAGCTGTGTCCAAATGTTCAACTTCAGCCTTCAACAAATAAAAATCTAAAGGTTAAACATGGTTGAATAAGCTAATTAACTGGTTAACAGTTGGGGTGTAACGGTACACAAAAATCACGGTTCGGTTCTCAGTTGGCAGGAAAATCGAAAAAAACTGCTCATATTAATCCAAAACATTTATTTATTCATAGTTCTGACTGTCCTGGTACTGTGAGCACCGGTGTGAGCACTAAATATTATCACTGTTAGGTTGTTTCACGGCGCTAAGAGACGCTGTTCACCTGGATTATTAACCTGATTTCTTGTTTTGGTTTGTGTTCAAAGATCCGTGGTAAAACCTGGAATGGACTTCTGAGCTGTGGTTTAGTTGTCTGGATTGGACTGAACTGTGCTGGGGGGGACCGGGGTGGATTTACTGGACTGGACTCAACGGCAGTCGCCATATAAATGGATTGTGTACGGAGGGAAGGGAAGGGTGGGACGGACGACTTTACTAGTGAGTATTTAGCGGACTCTAGTAAAGTCGTCTGTATATCCGGACTGAAGCACAGAAGTTGCCAAACCTGTCCTCAGTAGCCGCCGTCATCAAGGTGACTAACCAGAGAAAATCGCCGTTTGCCAGCCCTTTGGGAGAACCCTGAGACAGGCTGATCACAGAAGCACCGGCAGGAGAACAAACAGTCCATCACATCCTGTGTTCCCCTGGAAACTCCTACTTGTTTTTAGTTCCACAATACTGTGTAACTGTGAGACGGAGAAGGTCCGACACAACTGTGGGCACCACGAGGTTCACAATTAAAACAGTTCTGAACATCAGCTATTCTTAATAGCCTTAAATTTTTCGTACCGCGGTGCACCTCTGTACCTAACGGTTCATTATGAATACATGTACCATTACACCCATAGGTAACAGAGTAATGAGTCCCATCCAAATGACTGTTTTCTTGATTGAGAGCAGCAAAGACACCAGCTTCTTTCTAATGACTTCTGACATTTTGAACTAAAAGGACCCGGAGTAGCTGCAGAAAAAAGCTTGAATAAGACCCTCAGACTAAAACTCAGCTACTATTATGACCATTTCCCTGATTGAAACCTGTTCTGGTGTCGTACCGGCGGACTGTCGCGGCTCCACGGCAGCAGCCAGCAGAGTTCCCAGCAGCTTGGAGACGGAAACTCGGACGTTGTAGTTTGAACCCTCAAAGGACCTGAAGCACAAGGTGGCCACGTTCTCCAACTCGCTGGTCCACAGGAACACGGCCTCCCTCTGCAGCTCCAGCAAACACTGACCGGATGAAACACAAGGGGGTCATGTCGTACCTGTACATGTCCAGATGTAAACTCCTCCTGCCTGGTACGCTGTCCTCATTACACCTTTACTACATCTCTATTTTTAGCCTTAAACGCACCCAGAAAGAGGAAGGAACCATTCAGAGACAGTTCATTCATCTGCTGATTGTTAAAGTAAACCAGAAACCAGCGGCTGCCACTGATGATGACATCAAACATGTTCACCAGGAGTAATCTGATTACCTTGGCGGCGGCGCAGCGTACAGCCATGGATCGGTCCGTCAGACACGCCCTCGCCGCCTTGTAGACGTCACGATGACTCGACACGGCGCTGACGCCTAAACCTCTCAGGATCTTCTCGATGCTCAGCATGATCTCATAACGACCCTGAGACTGATGGAGGAGGAAGAGGAGGAAGAGGAGGAAGAGGAGGAAGAGGAGGAAGAGGAGGAAGAGGAGGGAGAGGAGGAAGAAAAACTCATAGATTTACAGATATTCTGGTGTCATTTCAGGAAAAAGTCAACCAGTTTTCCCCCAGAACCTCCTCAGAACCTCCTGGTCCTTCATCTCCAGTAACTTTATCTAATGATCAGAGTTCTACCTTCAGACTATGAAGGTCTCCTTGAAGTCCATAGAGGGGGGTCCACATGGATCAGAACCTCATCAGTCCAGCAGACAGACACATGACATGTAGGAGGAACAACACACTGGAGTTCTGGTAGAACCTGGACCCAGATCAGTTTACATCCATCCAGGAGTCTCAGTCTGAACACTACACCTGGTTTAGTTCATGTTCTCTAGAACCAGCTGTAGCATCAGTATTATGGGATGTCTTATGGTGTTATCACGTCATGATGCTGCCACCGCCTTGCTTCACATCATGATGTTATTAAAAAATTAAAATTAAAATCAAACCTTGAAACAGCAAAGACATCAGAATACTTTGACAGACGGGGAGCAATATGTCGTCTTTTTGTTCTGGGAGAATCACCGACAACGGTTTACTCAAACTTGTTGTGCTTTTATTTCTACATTTTCCTAGAATTCATAATAAAAACCTGAAGCAGACAAACCTCTGCGCTCTTCATGGCCTTCAGCAGATTCACTAGAGTGTCTCTGAAGGAGCCGACCAGCATCCGACCGAGCTGCTCGTACAGAGCGCCGAGACACGCGATGGCTGCCCTGAAACACACAAACACAACATCATACATGCAGCTTTAACTAACTCTGCACATCTGTACAGCCCTGTGATGGTTTATATGAACTCTGAGACAGCAAACATCTGGATTCACCACGGCAACACACGAACTGACAGCAGCTGCATGTCTTTCTGGTCATTCTGTGTCTCTTTACAACAGTTTTCTTCATCTGTCTTTGCAGCTCTTCTGCTTGTCTGAATGGATAAATCCTCTGTTTTCCCACCCTCCCCGTGGCCCTGAATGCATCCGGACTTACAGTCGTGTCGGGAGGCCAGACGGCGAATCGTCTTTGCTTCGGATGATGTCATTGCACCTCTCCACCATTAAACTGGAGGGAACGGGGTCTCCCAGCCGGTACAGCAGGGCCAGGCATTGGGCCAGCAGCCAGCGGGTCGGCGGGCCAGGAGAGCCAATCAGAACGCCCGACAGCTGGTCGACGAGCCGCCGCTGGTTCTGTTTGACGTCGGTCTGAAGGAGGAGAAACATCCTGGTGAATTTTAGGGTTTGATTCTGTGTTTAATGTCAGGGGGATTCGAGGTTTTACCCGGTCGGCGGCCGGCAGGAGCTTCTTCAGGTGGTTCAGCCATTCGAAGATGAACTCGGCTCGCTGATGTTCTCCGATCTGACCGAGCGCCTCCTCGTTCAGGAGGAGGCTGTGAGCTCGCTCCATCGGCAGACCTCCTCCTCTGGACCTTCAGTGAAACAGAAACCCTCCGTCCTGCTGCGACATCCTCCCAAATCCTGAGAAACACAAACACAAGAGTTCAGGTCACCTGTTCGACACATCCAGGCTCTGTCTGCGTTAGCGGCTCGACAAAACCTGGAACCTGAAGCAGAGATAACGAGGATCACTGGCTGTTATCGGCTTTCTTTGTTAAGCAGGTTGTTCTCTTCACACTCACATAAATCTGGGCGTCTGACAAGTCATGTGACTATAATTCTGCACGAAATGGACCAATCGTGTGCTGCCTACTGGAGTCAGCGCAACAGGTAGTTATAACAGAGAGCTGTGAGGAATTCAGAAGCTTTTCACATTTGTTCCTGCAAATGAGGACAGAGAGGACGTCTGTGAAGGTTCTCAGTCATCCAGGTCATGGTCATCTTCGCAGTTTCAATCGTAGCAAGATGAGAGGTGAAACGTCTTTGATGAACTCGGGCAAGTCAAGATGCTACGATTGAAACTACGAGGAGCATAGAGAGGACCGCTGGTAGAAAACTGTAATATGTAATACATGTTCTGGAGGACACAACTCTTTCTGTACCTAATGGGTTCATTCAATCCTTCTGTGTCTCTTTAATAAACATTGTGGTGTATTTTGTGGGAAAACGTCGACCTGGAAGACAAACTCCGAACCCAGCGATCCGTTCCAGCAGCTGATAAAGGATCTGAGCTCCACTGAGGGACTTCAGTGTTTCTGGAGCCTTTGAGAGCCAACAGAGCGGATCGGATCGGACCGGAACCCGGAGAGGAAAGAACAGACGCTGGCAGCTCCGCCGGCGGACAGATATACGAGAGACGCAGGGAGAGCAGCTCATAAATGATTCAGCAGCACAACTCCTCAGTTAAAAGGCTCTAAAAATAACCTGCCGTCCCACAGAAAGACACAGGACGCTGCTTTACAGAGCCTGAACGGAACAGAAAACATCCTCACCGGAGACACGTCTGAATGCTAACTATCCTCACAATCAGCCGGGACACAAACAGCACACAGGTCCAGCATTTAAAGTCGGTTAACAGAGAAAACTCACAGCGTAAACAACCGAACTCTGACATCTCTAATAGAAATTCATCCTGATTCTGAAACCGGCTGGAGGCGACAAAACAAGAGCTTAAAATCAGGATCCATTCATCTGTCTGGCTCTGATGAAGGCTCATTCTGGGGCTGTAACTAACGATCAATTTCTTTGCTGATTAATTTATCGGTTGTTCTCTGGATTAATCGATCAGCTGTTCTCTAAAAGGTCAGAAAAATGGTTTAAAATGTGGATCAGAGTTTCCTCAAATGTCTTTCCGTCTCGTTTACTGTCACAGAGGAGGAAAGAAACCAGGAAATACTCACTGAAGAAGCTGCAATCACAGAATTCAGACACTCAAACTGATGAATCCATTTTAGATGTTTAATATTTGACAGCTGATCAGTCGCTGCAGCTCTACAAACACTCATGTTCTCTTCTGTCTGGTTCGTCTCTGCAGCAACACGATGACACGACACAGTTTACCTCTATCAGTGATTTTCACCTCGTGTGATTCGAATGTAGAACTTTTATGCCATATTATTGCAGTTTCAACATTTCTCACCGACTTAATTTAACTTCCTGTCGTGGTCCCAAATCTGTCAGGATAACTTCATTTGATTTATTTAAGAATGACGCTCAAGATGTCCTGATTATTTCAGGTTAACAGAGTCTTAGATATGAATATTCTACTGGAAGACCACTTGAGATCAGATCACAGGTACAAGCGACCAAAATGAGCTTCCTCCTGAAGTTTGGACATCCCTCTGGACCCGGAGGGAAGCTCAGACATCCAGAGGGAGATCGGAGTAGAGCCGCTGCTAACTTCATGTCTAAAGGAGCCAGTTGAGGTGGTTTGGACGTCTGATCCAGATGCCTCCAGGGAGACTTCTTCTGGGGGGTTATATATCTCATCTAGCCTGGGAACGCCTCAGGATCACCCAGGAAGAGATGGAAAGCACCTAGGGGGGAGGGACGTCTGGAATGACCTGCTACATCTGCTGCCTCCATGAGCCGACTGAGATGATGGATGGATGGATGGATGGATGGATGATGGAGGATGGATGATGAATGGATGGATGATGAATGGATGGATGATGGATGATGAATGGATGGATGATAGATGGATGATGGAAGGATGGATGGATGATGAATGGATGGATGATGAATGGATGATGGATGATGGATAATGGATGGATGGATGGTTGGATGGATGGATGATGGTTGATGGATGATGGATAATGGATGGATGGATGGATGGATGGATGATGGTTTAATGGATGGATGATGGATGATGGTTTAATGGATGGATGGATGGATGGATGGATGGATGATGAATGGATGGATGATGGATGATGAATGGATGGATGATGGATGATGAATGGATGGATGATGAATGGATGATGGATGATGGATAATGGATGGATGGATGGATGGATGGATGGATGATGGATGGATGATGGATGATGGTTTAATGGATGGATGGATGGATGGATGGATGATGGATGGATGGATGGATGGATGGATGGATGGATGGATGGATGATGGAAGGATGGATGGATGGATGGATGATGGATGGATGATGGATGGATGGATGGATGGATGGATGGATGATGAATGGATGGATGATGGATGATGAATGGATGGATGATGGATGATGAATGGATGGATGATGAATGGATGATGGATGATGGATAATGGATGGATGGATGGATGGATGGATGGATGATGGATGGATGATGGATGATGGTTTAATGGATGGATGGATGGATGGATGGATGATGGATGGATGGATGGATGGATGGATGGATGGATGGATGGATGATGGAAGGATGGATGGATGGATGGATGATGGATGGATGATGGATGGATGGATGGATGGATGGATGGATGGATGGATGATGGATGATGGATGGATGATGGATGGATGGATGGATGGATGATGGATGGATGGATGGGTGGATGATGGATGGATGGATGGATGGATGGATGGATGGATGGATGGATGATGGATGATGGATGGATGATGGACAGGTGGATGATCACCTGAATAAAGTCTCAGAGGAACTTTAACGACTAAGTTCTTGCAGGTGTTCAGGTGTTGATGTACTTCATGTTGAAGCTGCTTTACACAGTTTAAACCTTACAGTCATGTTGAGCAAATACACAGAATATTGTTTTTGCTATGAGGCCAAAAACGACATTTTGGATGACTTTAGGAAATATTACAGTATTGTTTTTGATATTTATTATGGTAAATGTGTGTCTGCAGCAGCTTTAATTAACCTGGGAAACACGTTGAAGTCCAGAAACAAACACTAACTGAGTAAATAAACGGAGCGAAATAAACTACAGTGAACTAACAGCTTCTGAACTGAGCTGAAAACTCTCCTGGGTCTCAAAACAAAGAAATAAACACCATAAAACAGCGTTTCTGTTCCTGTTTAAAGCCCAAACTGCAGCTAACAGGCTCCGCTGCTAGCATCGGGAGGCTAACCCGGCTAGCTAACGGGCAAAAGTTTACACACAAACCGGGACACAAACGGTTCCGCCTACCTGCTAGTGTCCGGTAAAAGTCGTTAATCGGTGCAGCGAGGTGTCCGCTCACAGACACACGAGGAAAAAAGTTTATTCCAGGCGGTTTCCAGAACCTAAATGTCCGCAAACACACAGCAGAGCCGCAGGAACCGAACCGAGCCTCTAAGACACCGAGGGTCAATCCCCGGCAACATGTAGGGAGACATCCGGTCACGGGTTTCACAATAAAACTAAAACAAATCCAGAATTTAAAGCGATATCTACATTTAACCAGTCAGTCAATGTTACGGGATAAAACTGTACATAATATTAACAATAATGATAACAATAAATAAACAGCAGAGATGAAGAGAAAGAACCGAACCGCTGATTTAATGAGCGGCACACACGAGGCACTTCCTGTCATTGTTCTTCAAAATAAGAGATCCGTTAAACCGATCTACATTTAAATAAACTCAAAACTGTTATGTTATAATAATCTTTCACAAATAGTTATTATTTTATGTATCATCTTTATTTGTCTATCTATCTATCTATTTTTTTATTTATTTATTTATTTTACTATAAGCAAATAGTCTTTCAGCATTTCCAGGTCAGGAATTTTCAATATTATTCAGACAGGGTTTTAATTTAAAGTGATTATTATTATTGACATATTATGCTTTGTATTTTTTCAGTTGTTTTAGTTTAGTTTTGTTTGTTTTTAATTTTGTTTGTTTGTTTTGCTTTAACTTGATTTTATTTATCGCCATGTTGCCTTCTGGATGTCCTGCATTTTGTAAAGTCTTGTTTTTGAAGTGCAATGAAAATAAAGTTAACATTAAAAATGGTCTTTAATCGTAGTCTTTCGTGATTCTCTTCGTAGCCCAGCCAATGCAAACGGTTCAGTTTGTAACAACAAATTCTGAAGCGACAGTTGTTTTCTCATTCAGACTTTGTTCTTTCTTCTTTAAATGTCCACGTCTGTGTGTCTGAACAGACAAATGATCTCTGAATTTGAGTTTTCGTGGCAGAAAGTGAGCATCACCTGGTAGATTGACGAATCATCGACCATCTGCACCAACAACAAAAGTTAGTTGTTGTTTTTCACCCAGCGTGTGATCTGTCAGGCAAAAGGCTCCAAACAGACAACTGCCAGCTGCACCGTTGTAGTGGCTTTTAATCAAATAAGTACCTTTGAAATACAATTAAAAAATAGCCTGTGAATTTACACATCCAATGTAACGCGTCATTAAAACTTGTAGCTGTTAATGACCATGAAACTTCACATTTTTAAAAATATTTCTTTTATATTTAAAAGTTTTTAAAAATATATATCTGCAAACTATTGACTTGCAGTTTAATTCTTAAATATATTTCTAAAATTAGACAGAATCAGTGATAATTAACATGTGAGGGTTTTTTTCTGTAATGCTACACAGAAAAACACACACAAACAAAATAATACAAGTTCAATGTGGTCAAAATCAAATCCTGTTTGTCTTTATTTAGATAACAACAGTAAAATTCCCTGGAACTAAATTCTGACTGATTTCTCCGGTGGAACACACCGGGAAGGTTCGCCTGTCAGCCCAGATAAAGGGTTCAAATCTCCCTCAGACCTGCAGGCGGACCAGTCGATCTCCGAGCAGCGGATCGGGGTGGGCATGACGGACTGTGGCAGAACTTTCTAGCAGCCGGAGCAGCTGCTTCATGTTCGGCCTCAGAAGTGTCCAACTATCCGGAGCAGCTGCTCCGTGTTCGCTTCGGACGTTTCTCCGTTTTTTACCGGATAAAGTCGCTCCGTGGAGGCTTCAGTGACCCTGCAAGTCGGACCCCATCTAGCTAGCAGGCTAAGCTAACCACCCAGACTGTTTACATTAGACCGGCCGAAGGCTAACACGGAGGCTAACGGCTAACGGCCGTCAGCGGGATGTTCGGCTGCCTGGTCGCCGGCCGGTTGGTGCAGACCGACGCCGTGCAGGTCTCCTCGGACAAGTTCGTGTTCAACCTGCCGGACTACGAGAACGTGAACCATGTGGTGGTGTTCATGCTGGGCACCGTCCCGTTCCCCGCCGGGATGGGCGGCGCCGTCTACTTCTCCTTCCCGGACCCGGCCAGCGGCGGCCCGGTGTGGCAGCTGCTGGGCTTCATCACCAACGACAAGCCGAGCGCCATCTTCAAGATCTCCGGGCTGAAGGCCGGTGAGGGCGGGGCGCACCCGTTCGGCGCCTCCTCCTCCGGGTCTCCCTCCGTGGCGCAGGTCGGCGTGTCGGTGGAGGCTCTGGAGCAGCTGGCCCAGCAGATCCCGGTGAGCAGCGCCGCCGTGTCCACCGTGGACTCGTTCCTGCAGTTCACCCAGAAGATGCTGGACAGCTTCTACAACTTCGCCTCGTCCTTCGCCGTGTCGCAGGCGCAGATGACGCCGAACCCCGGGGAGACCTTCATCCCGTCCAGCTGCATCCTCAAGTGGTACGAGAACTTCCAGAGGAGGATGGCGCAGAACCCGAACTTCTGGAAGAACTGACGGGAGCAGAACCGGGTCAGACCAAAGACTGCAGCTCCTCAGTGCCTCCTAAAGTGCTGCACCTGAACTATGAGACTCAGTATCAGACAAACACCTGGACAGGTAGATTCACTCCTGCAGGCGAACCTTCAGAGTCTGACGTGTTCTTCAGATCCAGAGACAGTTGAACCATAAAGGTCTGACTTCCTGTTTTTGTTCTTTAAATTACAATAAACAATGTTTCAGAACCAAAACAAACACATCAGTCCTCTACAGTCGATGGATCAGCTCAACGTCCTGCTTACTGTATTTTCCAGAACTGTTAATCTCTTCTCAACTGACACAATTCATTTTGCTTGGTGGGGTTTTCTGGAGCTTTCAGTTGCACCACATGGTCCTCCTCCGTGGACATTTATTTGTACTAAAAAAAGGTGCACTTACTAGCTTTGTTCCAGAGCTTTCAACCACATTTAGTTTTATTCCTCTGCAGGTGCTTATTTATGTTAAAACATGACATTTAAATGTGCTCTTGCTTTCAACCACAGCTCATGGTCCTCCTCACTGGATTATGATTTAAGATAATTCAGTTTTCAGAGGAGGACCATGTGGTGCAACTGAAAGCTCCAGAAAAACGACTGACGAAACCTGAAGACAGAAATGAGTTAAAATGAAGCTCATTTTACCTGCTGAAGAGGACCATGACGTGTGGTTGAAAGCTACTAAAACAAAGCCAGTAAGTGGACCTTTAAGATAAGGTGCTTTGATGCAAATAAACGTCTGAGGACGACCATGAGGTGTGGTTGAAAGCTCCAGAAAAAATCTACTAAGCAAGCCTGAAGATTCCGCCTTGTTTGTCTGCTTTAAACGTTCTGTCACAAGGTGCTCTTACTGGCTTCTTCCAGAGCTTTCAGCCACATCTCATGGTCGTCCTCTGCGGACAGATTCATCGTTCATCCATTTCAGTTAAACTCTGTCTTAAAGTTTGCTTTTTTTGCTTCTTCCGGAGCTTTCGGCCTCAGAGTTTCCTCCACTGAGGAAGACCACAGGATGAGACCTGCAGAGGAGAACAGTAAGCAGACGTTGAGCGAACAGAAAGCAGGAAAAAGCCAGAGTTTTAAATCGACGCAGTAAATGAAAGAAAAACGCAAACCAAACAACGAAGCAGCGTCTTTCTGTGTGAGATATTTTTCAGCTGAATTAAGAACAGGAAGTGACATGGCGGCGCTCTCAAAGCCTCATGGGAGCTGTAGTTGTTTAAAGTGCGTCTCCTGTTTTCATGGATTATAGTTTGTTTTTCAAAGTTTATTCCTTGATTCCTGCTGAAGAAAGTTTTTGTTTTAAATTGATTTTGTTTGGTATGAAGTTATTTTACTGGATGAGATGGTGACCTGTGATGTCTGTGGGTTTTATGGAAATGCGATGATTTTATTTGGGCTTTTACGGCCGTTTAGCTTCACCTCACCTGGTGTCACGTGCCAAACCTGACGAGCTGAGTTTGCTGATAAATGAAATAAAATCTTTTGAAAGTCTTTAACAGACTGACTGCTGTCTGGATTTTTGTTTGTCTTTAACACAATTGGAAAAAAACTAAAAAGCAAGTCTTCTTTTTTTCACCATTTATCAGCCAGAAACCGTCAAAACTAAAGAACGGTTTCCAACGTCTCAGGTGTGACGGGAGGAGGATTAACAGCCGAGCTTCAAATCGTGATGTTTTATCAAAATCATTTTATCCTACATGCCTTATTGTCCCAGAACCCAGGCTTGGACACAGAGGACAGAGTAATGATTGTTTAAGCGAGGATTTAATTCAACAAAGAAATAAAAGTGAAACCATACTTAATTCAGCATGTCCATCCATCATCTTCCACTTATCCAGGGTCGGGTCATGGAGGCAGCAGTCTAAGCTGAGACACCCAGACTTCCCCAGACACCTCCAGATCTTCCAGTGGGACCCCAAAGTGTTCCCAGGCCAGCTAAGAGACATAGTCCCTCCATGTGTCCTAGGTCTACCCCGAGGCCTCCTCCCAGTGGGACATGCCAGGACCACCTCCCCACGGAGGCGTCCAGGACGTCACTTTGGGACCTCATCAGTTAAATTCAAGAATAAATGTCTATTAGGAACTTCCCAGAATACTTCAAGGGTGTGCGACACCTGTGTCACCGTGGGTCCTTATTCAGATACAAAGGAACTCTGAACGGCACTAAGGCGAAGAAACAAAACACACGAAACAACAATAAGGGGAAAACCGACTGAAACTACAGGCAACAGTCTCCAAACATAACAGCGGTGAAGGCTGGCCGTGGCAGAACTACAGGCAGCGAGTGAGTCGCTGAAGCAGGGGGGTTGGATGACGACTCCAGGCAGGAAGGAGACGGAGCAGGGACCGTTAGGGAAAAAGGGTGGCATTGTTTGGTCTGGCAGGGAGTGGAGGTATGAGCCGGACTTTATGGAAGGAGGTGATTAGCGGCAGGTGAGCTGGTCCTTGCAGGTGCCTCCAATCCCAGGCAGAGCTGGGGTGAACATAGACATATATAGGTAGATGCCGCATTGACTGTGGAGGGACGTGCCTAAAGCGCCGCCATCTTGGTACAGGGCTAGCAGAGGGGGGAGTGAATGTAAGTCTATGGAGGTAAGAGGTACTCCACAATCTTAAAGTAGAATTATTCACTGAATTTTCCACCGATTTCCAAACGGTTTGGTTTGTTAAAAACGTCACACATGTAGCTTTGACACAGGATGCTTGGATGCTTTTGTTCTATTTATGTCTGCCTGTCTGTCCTCCATGTCTGACGTTTGTAACAAACAATATATGTTGACAACTGATGGATTTATGATCACTTTTATAGTGCAGACATGTCATTCCTCTATAGACCTAATGCACTGTAGGGGTGAGTGGCACTGTACCAAGATGGCCGCCGCGTAGGCATGTTGGCTCCAATCGGCAGCAGCAGTCAACGTCTACGTATATATGTCTATGGGGGTGAAGGTGAAGGGAGAGGGTGAGGGGGAAAAAGAAAAAAACAAACAAACAAACAAAGAGGGCGACAGGCCGAGGCTGCAGCAGAAACCCTGATACTTACTCTAAAAGCTGTCAGGTTGAACTGCAGGCAGTGTTTCCACAGAGCAGAGATGAGACAACCAGAGGCTCAAAATAGTCCAAGTTGACAAAATGACTTAAAAAATGTTGTTTTGAATCAACTTCAAGTGTTTTTGAACATTTTTTTGTCATCTCAGGCGAATCTTTGAGCATTTCGGACATGTTTTGTTCCTCTGGACGGGTTTTAAGTTGTTCTGGACAGATTTGAGGTCAGTTTGAACAGGCTTTGATTCAGTTTTGACAGTTTTATGTTAGTTTGAACATTAATGATGTTATTTTGGACAAATCTGAAGTAATTTTGGACAAGCTGTGGAGTAATTTGGACACTTTAATGCTACTTTGGGCAAGTTTTGTGTAATTCTGGACATTATTTTGTTACTTTGGACAAATTCTGCACATGTTTCAAATGATTCTGAACAATTTTAGAGGAGAATCCAACCTACTGGATCAATAGAATAAATGCAGCATGGCTCAGAAACAGAGGACAGAGGAGACAGTAGCTGGAGATACATCCAGCATGCAGGAACATCTTCCTACAGATGATGAGTCTGGAGAGGCTGAACATGGAGGTCCTAGTCGAGAGGTGGAACGTCTTCAGGCAACTCAATCAAGTTCAGATGCTACCATTGAAACCATGAAGACAACCATGACCTGGACGACTGAGAACCTTCACAGACATGTTAGCACAAAACTACAAAAAAAAGCAACACAAAACAGCAGAAAGGAGACCAAAGTGTGCCTCTCCTTGTTCGTGTTCTGTTTCCAGAGAGCTGAGTGAAAAATGAACGGCAGTTATTAACTAGAAAAGCCCTCAGAGAGCTCATACCTCCACCAAGGAGCTTCAGTCCACCCCCAACACAATCTCCCAGTTCACATATTTTGTATGGAACGTTACAGATACAAATGTAATTACATACAGTTCAAATGTCCTACCAACAATGCGGCCTTCACCCCATCCGACCTAATGAACAGGCGCGGCCTCTAGCGCAGCAGCTCCTAACAGCCTCCCAGCTTCTTAGACAACCGGAGATAAGAATGCTGGCACATTCAGGAAGAAAACACTCTCTGCGTCGTGTTGTCTGAATGAGTTTCAGTCACGGTTTCATTTTTGCTGTCTGACAACAGAAACAGAAACATCTTCAGCTTTACTGTGAGAGCACAGAGAGCAGGAGAGAAGCCAACAGATGGAAACAGCAGCTGAGTTTAGAGACACAAAGCAATGTTAAAGAACTACAAAACAATTACAAGGAGACACAAAATGACCTCAAAGACACACAACACTACCACGAAGAGATATAACGTGGTTATAATCACACAAACTGGACACAAAGAAACTTAAAATGACCCTGAAGTGACACAAAATGACAAAAACAGACACAAAACAGACATGAAGAGAAATAAAATGACCTAAAAAAGACACAAAACAGCATCAAACAGATGCAAAATAACGACAAACACATGCAAAACAACAAATTTGAGGGACAGTTGGCCAGCAGGAGGCGCTGCAGCTCTTTCCCCCTTTTAAACAGCGTCCAGTCTTTCTGCACAGGACTGATAATGTGAACATGCAGCAGCTAATCAGCAGTGATCAGATCAGTTTGGAGCGTGACGCAGCAGCGACTCTGGGCTGGAGGGCGTGGAGCTGCTGATACCACCCAACTGTTACACAACAGCAGCTGATCGGCACATTTTCTTCCTTCAGTTTCCACAGTTTCCATGATGTTGCTGCTGCTGTTAGGAGCTCTGACAGTCGGAGGTTATTTCCTTCTGCACATTACCGTCCTCAAGCTGCCCAGATGTAAAAGTGCTGCAAAGCTTCATGGGAAAACTGCCGTGGTCACTGGTGAGTTCACAGCTGCAGACCGACACGTTCAACCGTCTGTTTACAACCAGAGGAGCTGCACATGTGAAGAATGGAGTCAGACACCTTCTCTATTACAGGAGACTTGAAACTAGCGACTGAGACCTACACTGTAAAAACTCCACATCTTATCAGTTTATTTGGCTTATTTTTATCAAATTGTCTCAACCCACTTGATTTAAGATAAATTCACTTTACACAAATGTCTGCTTTTGAGTTAAAACACCTCCTTTTGGGCGTAGCTGGCTTCACCTAAAACACAACACCTTCAAATGCTGTCAAACACCACTAAATATTAGGATTTCTAGCCAACTGTGAGAAGACATTATATCTCAGAATGCTTCAATTAATCTGTGTGATCTGATTTCAAGTACAAGATGGTCTTAAATCTAGAGAAGAGCCACGATAATACAACTAAAATAAGTTGAACACATCTCAAATTAAGAAGCTGACATTAAACTTATTAAAGCTAAAATCTATTTAATTCTTTAGCATGTCTGGTTTATTCTAAGACACCTCAGCTTGACAATGCTGCTAAAATATAGCTTCAAATAAGTTTTCCCTGCTGATTTTAAGACCTCAATATTCTAAATATCATGTCTTATTTCAAGGAATCTGACCAAGCAAATTTTCACTTGTTCTATTGGCAGATTTTTACACTTATTTCAGGTAAAAGTGCCTGAAATAAGTTTATTTATCTTGTTTTGGGAGGGGCATTTTTTCCAGTGTATTAGGAAAATGTTCACAGATTCTCTTTTACACCGTCAGACTTCCTTTAACAACCTTTTTCAATCCTTCTGAGTCACCACTGCTGGCTGCTGGACAGGATACAGGTTTAAGGCTTTAGTTTCAAACCCGGAGGACATGTCCGTCTCCTGTGACGCTTATATTTGCTAATTAGCAGTAAACAAAGTCCAGCTGATAAGAGTTCTGCAGGTCTGTAAGTGTTGGACACATAAAAACTTTATGGTGAAATAAAATTAAGACGTTCACCAGAGTTATAAGAGTTCTTCCTGAGAGGAATATGAATGTCTGCACCACATTTCATTACAATCCATCCAACAGTTTCAGTGAGAAGCATAAATACCAACTTAATGGTGACACTGAAGCGAAACGAAGGGCGTCAAGACAGTTGGCAGGATTTATCCTCTGGGAACCATGAATGGTTCATGCATTTCATGTGAATCCAATAGTTGTTGAGATGTTTCAGTCTGGAGCTCTGAGACCGACTGACTGAAGGTAGAACTGTGTCGTGTCTTCCAGGAGCAAACACCGGCATCGGTAAGACCACAGCAATGGACCTGGCCAGGAGGGGGGCCAAGGTGATCCTGGCCTGCCGGGACAGACGAAGGGCTGAAGCTGCCGTCCAGGAAATTATCCAGGTAAAGACAAACACAGAGTTTCTGATCTGAGACAGCAGCAGTGCAGAAACAGGACACGACTAGTTTCAGACTTTGTGGTGTTCCTCAGGGCTCCGTACTGGGTCCGCTTTGTTTTCTGTCTACAGATGTTACCACGAGGTGATCATTCTGTCTTTTTACTTGTTAAAACTGAACACAGATGTAACTGAAACACTTACAACCAAGTACAAACACTATTAACATCTGTATGACTGCATGTTTTAACAGAAACTAAGCGTTGGTAAGTCTTTGTTTGTTTGTAAGAGGAGATCTAATAAATCAGCAACTTGGAACAAAATGCAGACATAAAAATGCATTTCTTCTTAGTTCTGCATTTTCATGGAAATGTGAAAGATATATAAGTTCATAAAAAATTATTTTGTTAAAGGTGTTATTGTTGAAGACGTATCATTAACTACAACAAAACTTTCTGGTGTTCCTCAGGGCTCCATACTGGATCCTCTTACTTTTCTGTCTTTTTCGTTACCACAAAGTTAAATGAATCCCAAACCTGTGGAATTTGTTAATCCTACATGTCTTCTTACTTCTTAAAGTTCCACACAGATGTAATTGAAATGTGTTTTATTTGAAAACACTCATCAGGAAACGGGGAACCAGCAGGTGATCTTCATGCAGCTGGATCTGGCCAGTCTGCAGTCGGTTCGTTCCTTCGTTGATAACTTCCTGAAGTCCGAGTCCAGGTTGGATCTGCTCATCAACAACGCCGGTCAGAACTCATGGTGGAATGTACAACAGTCTGTTCCCTCAGTTTATTGGTTAATTGGTTTGCTCTGTTTATTAATTAGTTCTTGTACATCTGTGTTTTCTCTGGGGGGCTCTATGTGTCATGAAATCTGTATTGTAGTTGAAGTTTATCTTTCCTGGTGTTTTCAGGTCTAATAAGCGATGGAAAGACGGAGGACGGCTTCGGGATGATCTTCGGCGTCAACCACCTGGGCCACTTCCTGTTGACGGTGCTGCTGTTAGATCGGCTGAAGGCCAGCGGGTCGAGCCGGGTGGTGACCGTCTCCTCCAGAGCTTACGAGAGAGGGAAAGTGGATTTTAACTGCCTGGTGACTCACAGAGATTTGGATTTGGGCAGCAACAGCTTTCAGCTCTTCCAGAAATACTGCCACAGCAAACTATGCAACATCCTGTTCACCTATGAGCTCGCCAAGAGGCTGCAGGGCTCCGACGTCACCTGTTACAGCCTCCATCCCGGTCAGTGGACGACTTACTGAGCTGATGTTTGCATGTAGCTTCTATCATCTGCATTCATCTTTGCTTTGAAAGAAGCTAATGCAGGGAAAGGCCCAAGTTATTTTAAAAACATTTACTAATTACTTTTCTAACAATTTGACAACAAAAAATGACCTTAAAAAGATGCAAAATGGCCACAAAGAGAAAAAAATGAAACCTCAAAGAGAAGCAAAATAACGACAAAGCCAAAAAAAACAACCACGAATTCACAAATCAGTTTCAGAGGCAAAGAGACACAACATGTTCACAAAGAAACGCAAAGTGAGTCGCAAAACCACCTCGAAGAGATGCAAAATAGACGCAAGTAGACGCAAGTAGACGCAAAATGAAACAGCAGGGAAGTCATATGGATCAAATTAAGCAATGCCATAGTGGACTCCGAACACTTAAGGAAACCAAAGAAGCTAGCGAAGTTCAGATTCGGTCGTGGTAGATTGTGGTACAGGAAGAGGCACTATTCCAGTTCCAGTACCTTACCGCCCTGTAGATATCCTGGTGCCAGAAATGGCAGCAGAAGATTGTTGATGTTGGGGGTAGGGGTAAGATTACCTGGCATCCCGGTGACAGAAGTACAAGCAGACAGTTGTTGAAGTGGGCTATGAAGGTGGGAAGAGGTGGCATCCCAGTGTCAAAAGTTGGGGGCATATCTCAGCTTGTAAGAGGTCGGAGTGGAGGGTCTGAGGTTTGAACCCTCGGCCTTCTGACCAGTAGCCCAAAGTCCTCACCACTGAGCTCCCACTACCTACTTGTTGTCAAATGGCAGGAGATTTATAAAGAGTCGGGATGGAGCTAACAGAGAATGACATTCCAGTGCAGAAATCTGACCACAAGATTGTTGACGTAGGGGGGTCCGTGTTCATTTTGGCTCTGACTTCTGATGAGGAAGGATCTGGTATCTAAAGCTCCAGTGTTAGCTCACTGTTAGCAGACCTTGCTGTGTGCCGTGGCCTGATGAAGACCCACTGTGGGGTCCAAACGTTGCTTGGCTCACATTGTTCACTATTTCACAGTGGACTTTTCACCAGCGTGGGGTTTATTTGTCCCTTTGGAGGGACCTTGTGGTGCCGCTAGCTCCGCCGCTAGCGCTAAATCGCTAGCGTTCGGCTGCTTTTCGGGACGTTTTTGGGGAGGTTTGGAGGTTTTCTGTTACTTTAGCTTTGCTTTTTGGTTTCCTTAGGGTGGGGGGCTTCTGCCTTGAGCTCTCATTTCATTTGCAGGGTGTTTTTTGGGATTTTGTTGGTGTTTTTTAGGGTAGCAGGGCATTCAGAGGGATTTTTATTTCATTACCAGGGTTAAAAATCATTTAGTTAGCATAGGCTGGGTCCAAAACGAACAGGAAATAGAGAAATAAGTTTTCCACGGGTGTATTTTAATTTTAATTTCCATTTACAAACACATCTAATTAAATCAGATAACGGATAATGGATAATGAATTAAGGCCCGTTTTCCATTTTCATTTTGTATTATCACTGAAAAAAACGGGAAACGGTTTATTTTTCAATTTTATTTTGAAATCTCAAAATAAGAAAACGAATGGCCGCGACGTACACGGACATAGGGGGATAGAGGCAAGTGAAACTAGCATCCCGATGCCAGAAATGTAATCGGAAGATCGACATGACGGACAGAGGTGGGAGACACTGGCATCCCAAAGGGTATAGAGGCTGGTGAAAATGTCAGAACCGATGGTAAAGAGATAAAACCACCACAAAGAGCTTCCTTCCTATCTGTAAACTAAACATTCTGTCAGCTTAACGTTTCTTCTTCTCTCTCCAGGAGCCATAACGACAGAGATATTTCGAAACTACGGCTTCTGGTTGAGTCTCCTCATCAAGCCCCTGGTCTTCCTCTTCTTTGTGGATGCTGATTCTGGAGCTCAGACCACCCTCCACTGTGCCCTGGAGCCGGGCATCGAGCACCTCAGCGGACACTACTTCACCAGATGCTCCCCGCTGATCAGCATCGACCCGAAGGCGAGGGACGACGCTGCCGCCAAGAAGCTGTGGGAGCTCAGCGAGAGTTTCTGTGGTCTGTCCTGAAACCTGGAACCACAGCTTTGGTTTAATCCCTGAGGATGTAGCCGTCAGACGTCAGACAAAACTGCCATAATATTCATTTTATTTTCCATTTTAACCAACATAACCAGCAAATGTTTATTCAGTTTCAGGATTTTAACCCTTTAAAGTCAGTTTGTTTACATGATGCCACTGTTGCCTTCTCAGAAAAAACGTAAACAATGAACTATTTTTTCCTATAATAACGTCATAACTACCAAATATTCATAATTTCCAGTATTTTATTATAGAAAAAAAACACAAAATTAGAATTCATTTTGACCCAATACGTGCTACTTGGATTTTCATTGGATGATAACTGATGTGTCGGTGGTTACTGCACTGATTTGATGCATAATTATCTTTTTGTGCAGAGTCAGATTTACTAAGGACCTTAAAGACAATAATGTCCTCGACCAAAAAGCTATTATATGTTTATCTTATATTATTATTGTCTAATTTACTGACCAACATTTTTTAACCAACATGAGTCCGGATCATAACGAGTAAATATTCATTCAATTTCAGGATTTCATTAGGATAAACAAAAAAAACTCCACTTCATGTAAGCGAATTGGGTTTTTATTAGATTGTCACAGTTTGACATGTGTCAGTGGTTGGTCACAACATTGGCTTTGATGCATTTATATATATATATTTACTCTTGGTGTCTGGGATGTGCCAGTTAATTTAGATAATAGCAACCATTTTTAATGAAAAACAGAAAAATATTTTCCATGTAAGAACTGGGAAGCTGTAAATGGGTTTTACTGGGGACATTTGTGTCTTTAAGGTCCTGAGTGTGACTTATTTGTGTGAATCTCCATCACTGACAACAATTCGATATGCCACCAGCGATACGATATAAACTCCTGTTACCGATTCGATTTGATATTGGTTTGATGGCGATTCGATTCTACACAATGCGATACGATGCGAATTGGTGCAAAAAATGATACCAAAAATTTAAACAGAAAACTAGAAAAGCCCTCAGAGAGCTCAGACCTCCACCAAGGAGCTTCAGTCCACCCCCAACACAAATGTAATTACATACAGTTCAAATGTCCTACCAACAATGCGGCCTTCACCCCATCTGACCTAATGAACAGGCGCGGCCTCTAGCGCGGCAGCTCCTAACAGCCTCCCAGCTTCTTAGACAACCAGAGATAAGAATGCCGGCCCAACCGTGCGTATGTCGCTCAGGAAGGAAAGAGAACTCCGTCACTGTCGCTGTCTGTCGCATGGAGACCCAAAATGTCATGTGGTCAGAGGGGGTTACCCCAAAAACAAGAGTGCCCTCTGGTGGCTTTTAGAGTAAACCGCATTTAATTGTCCACCTGGTTACACTTAGATTAAAAAACATCCTGGATCCAGATGGTGATCCGGATCAGTCCCAACATGTCATCATTTGTCCCGTTTCACACATTTCCTGAAAATTTCATCTAAGTCTGTCCATGAGTTTTCGAGTTATTTTGAACACAAACAGACAAACAAACAACAGACAAACAAACCAACGCCGACCATCACATAACCTCCTTGGCGGAGATAAGAAGCTGCAGTTCAGTCTGGAACTAGAGGCAGAGGATTTGTTTTATTTATGTGCACGTGTTGCTTCTAATCTCTACCAGTACTATGCATCACTCCATGCAACTTCCTTTTGGACTCTTAAAAAGCACAACAACTGAACAGGCCTCTTCACAAGCAGGGTTGCGATTTGGAACCAGATTCAACAATAAGGAACAGGAATCGGTTCGCTCACATCGGTAACCTGTTTTATCTCACAGTCAGAGCTTTAACAGCACAGTAAATAAGTTACAGTCGACTTTACCGTCTTTCTCGAAAAAGCCAAAAACGCCTGATTTGAACTTTTTAGGTGCGTCAGAAACCTCATCTAGCTGCTTGGAAAAATCGATGCAACCATGGATTTTACCGATGCAGGTGCACAGCGAACAATGCATCACCCGTCAGTTGTATCGCTGCACTCACATCGTCCACGTTTGTATCTACATACCGATTCATATCGATTATTTAGCACACAGTGTTTTATTCGTGTATTATTGATAGAAGCTCTGGTTGAAATTTAAAGATTCACCCCAAAATGACAAACCTTTGCCAAAACCTTCGCCTGGTGCTTCAACACGGCCAACACTTTATTACTCATTAATGATGATAAAGGTCACGTTACTCTAATGTTGTGTTTCAGCCGAAGCCTTTACAGTGATTCTGTGACGTTTACATGAACGAGAAGAAAGTCAAGTCAGAGCTTAAAGTTTAATAAAGGTGGATTAAACGTTTGCCTCATTTTCATTTTTAACTACATTATAATAAATATTCACAAATATGTTGAAACAGTTTGACTGCATGTAATTTTTTATGCATATATTCCAGATTAAATGCGGAAATACTGGTTTTGTTTATGTGTAATAGTTAAATCTACACTCAGCGGCCACTTCATCAGGTATATCTGCCTTCAGAACTGCTTTAATTCCTCGTTCTTACTTTCAACAAGGTGTTGGAAACGTTCCTCAGAGGTTCTGGTTCATGTTGACATGAAACAGCTGTTCTGTATGAAAGCGCTCCTCAGGTTGTTTCCCAACTCTGGTCAAGTAAACGTCAAAATTACAACAAACCACCCTTTAGATCAACATTTTGTGCTCTAAAATCTCAAAATCATTTTCCCAAAATGATCAAAATACATAAAAATTCACATTTTCCATTAACAAATAAAGCTCAAAGTCTTCAAACTGTCCACCAGATTCAGAAGCTAACGAGCTAAAACTACTTATTGTTGTCAAAATTTAACTTGTAAAGACCAGTTAAGACGTTTGTTTCAACAAATAAAAATCTGTTCCTGCTTAGAAATGCATAATTTCAAAAACAATACATGTTAAATATTAATTTGCAGTTCTAAACACAGATGCTAAATTCAGTCTAAGCTAGCTGGCGACACAGCAACAGCTAGCTTTGGCTAAAGTTAAATATACTTACTGTTGGAGCCTGTTATTCAAATGTAAACGTGTAATTTCAAGACCCGGAATTAGAAAATACGTGTATTTAACTTTATAAGCTGTTTGTTTTTGTTCTGAAATGATGTTTCTAAAAAATGCTGAAAATAAATAAATAAAAATGGCAAATTTCATCAGGTAGAAGGTCGCAGGAGGGATTTACCTGAGATCCAGATGCTCTCATTGGTTCTGGCCTTGAGTGACGGTTTGCTGACGGGGGGGCGGGGCCTGTTTCATTACAGGTGAGATCCGGCTCCACCTGGAGGTGACGCCTCGACTTGGAGGCCTGAGACACAAAACATAAAAAGTTTAAAACAAGTAAAAATAATTATTGAACACCTCTAATAGAAGAGTTTCATTAAAACATACGAGCAGAAAGACGCAGAAAATGAAGCGAGGCGACTTAAAAGGTGATATTAAGCAAATTAAAACAAAAGATAATTATAGATTAATGAGACCGAATCTGTTAAACCTAAATAATAAATACATGTAGACATAATTAGAGCTGCAACATTTAATCAATTAGCTGACAACCATTAAACTAATCAGCAACTAGTTTGTTAATCGATTCATCAGTTTGAGGAACTTTCAAGAAAAAATAAGCACTAAAGGATGCACATGAAATAATGAACTAATAATAAAGAATAAACTGTAAAATGTTTTTTTTTTTTAAAAATCAACATGTACATAATAAAGAAATTACAGTAAAAAACAGTGAAGTGTTCTTTAAAGAAATAAATTCATACATATACATATGATGAAGTAAACAAAGAAATAATGATAAAACTGTAAAGTGTTCATTTAAGAAACTAATATATATTAACTAAATAAATACTAAAACACTAAAATATATATATAAAATTTAAAAATTGTAATAAAAACAGCAAAGTGTTTATTCAGAAATGATATATATATTTATGTGTGGAGTGTTAAACAAAAAATGTAAAGAGGCAAGTAAAAAAATGTTAAAGTATAAAGAAAAGATATAAAACAAACAAACTAATTCAAAGATGTAATATGCTCTAAAAAGTAATTTATGTATGTGTTAAGATTCAACAAATGTGATATAACGATAAAAAATTATATATAATCAACAAATTATGAGAAAATGTTAATTTAAAAATATACATGTGTGTATGTTAAAGAAAAACTAACATTTATGATATAATAAAATAAAAAATGATTATAAAAATGTAAAATGTTATTTTAAAAATTAATTGAGCACAACAGCACTAAATTATTCTTAAAAATGTCAAACAGTGCATGAACAGGCTTTTTAAAAATATGAAATTTTAAAAGACAAATCAAGATAAACACAAAGACCCAAACCTCTGCTTCTCCTTCGATTTGATGGAGGCCAGACGTTCAGCTCTGAATCAACAGCGCCGCCGCCTGGACAAACTCAGCACTACAACTTAGGTAAAAACACTCCCTCGCCGACGTCTTCACCTTCATCATCGCCGTCCTGACGACACAAAACAACACGAAGCTTCACACTAGAGACGATGATGAGAGACGAACAGCGAATCCACACGTCTGGTTTCTGCTCATCTGGTTTAAAACAAAGACTCGCCTGGTTTGAACACCTGAACTGTCAGGTTGTGGTTATTTGTTAGACGAAGCCCCGATGGCTCCACAACCAGCCGATTAACGGTCTGTTTGGTACAATATCAAGACATCTAAAGGTTGTGAATGATGAATACTGTGTACATTTAAAACGCTGTGCAATATCAGTTTTTCTAAATAAACAAGAATCTATGCAGTGTTTCTTTTCCTTCATCCAGAGGAACTTACTGGACAAGCTGAACTAGTAGGACTGTATATTTTTAGCTCATAATTATTTTTATTTCAGCTCCTCGGGGGATCGTCACCGTGTCGCTTGAGTGCGATGCCGTTGGGAGCTTCGTCTCCTGGTAGAGCCACACATGGCGGTAAGGATTCAGGGAAGCGACCAGACAAAGCACCATCCAATGCCCGGTGGGTAGACGGTCAAGGTGAAGTTCCACGTATTGGAACAAGTCAGCAGCCCGATGCAAGCTGTCGTCATGAGCCTGCTTGTCAAGCCATGGAGTAGCGACTCATGGACCACCTCAAGCAATTCACAGCCAAGGGTTTTATACTCCAACACCTTCCTTCTCAAGTCCGACGGCGACGAGGTGGAGGTTACAGGTTCAGGCTGTGGCTCAGCTGGAACCCTCTAATCTCCAAGCTCGCATCTGGCAAGAGACCACGTGAAGCCCCACACTGGCGATTCAAGGATCAGCTCAAAAACACCTTGATGAGGGCTGAAATCAATCCGGCCAATCTGGAGATGGAAGCTGCAGAAAGAACAAACTGGAGAAGAACAATCTGTGAAGGAACATCGTTTGAAAATGCCAGAAGGCAAATAGAAGAGACGAAGAGAAGCCAGAGCTCTCCATCCCCTGAACCACCCGAATCTGCCATGCAGTAGCTCCGGACGTGTCTTCAGATCCAACATAGGATTCATTTTGCACAGAAGGAAATGTCGATAAGCATCCCAATACTCGGCACAAGTTCCGCCAACTGACTGATTCTTATTTTCATGCTGATATTTCCTACATGTTTGTCCCCTTTTGCTGCACTGTGGCATTGATAAAAGCTGATCGTCTCTTTATGTTACACCAAACCTAAGATGTAACTGAGGACCTCTCCCACCTTCCTGTACCACCACTTCAGAAGTCAACGACGGCGCCACGAAGCTGAGGGACCATGTTTTTCCGGATCCGACGTCGGAGACATGATGGACGTCTTCAGCTTCTTGTAGAGTTCGTGGCTGCTGCTCACTTCCTGCACGAAGACAAATATAAGACTTTGAGCGCTGAAGTGTCGAGGAAACGACGGGCTGAAGGTGGATCTCTGCTCACCTCAAGAAGCTCCACATTGATCAGCTCCTGAGGACAAGACGGCCTTTCCATGAACTCCTCGCACAGCACCGACCTCTCAGAAGATTCATCATCTACTGTAACTTTAGGATATTTAGTGAAGCAAAGTTTTACCTTCGTGCTATGAATGTTTTCAGAGTTCCAGGCCCTTGAAGTCCATAGAGGGGGGTCCACATGGATCAGAACCTCATCAGTCCAGCAGATAGACACATGACATGTAGGAGGAACAACACACTGGAGTTCTGGTAGAACCTGGACCCAGATCAGTTTACATCCATCCAGGAGTCTCAGTCTGAACACTACACCTGGTTTCTGTTCATTTGGTCTATAACCAACTGTGAGCATCAATATTATGGGATGTATCATAATTTCAAGTCACAAAGAGATAAAACTGTCCAGAAGACACGTAAAAAAATCAGAACGTCACACTAAACGACAAAAACAACACAAAACTAACAACTAAATCAGTTTTACATCCATCCAGGTGTCACAATCTGAACACCAAATCTGTTTATGTTAATGTTTAGAAGACCTCATAGCAGCACGATGGTTGCCGTTTTTGTTGGCAAATTATGCATCAAAATTGTCTCTAACAACACTTGGTCACACATCATTTTAGAGGTCTGAAATTTTCACATTTATAAGTACTGGAATCCTGCCTAGTAGAGGATCCTGATATCTTCTGTGTGTAAAATCATACTCTCATTGCCTAAAACTTGTTCTGACCAACCACCGATCAACATGCTGATATGAGCTTTAAACTTAGAACCCAGAATGTACTTTTTAACAGTTTGCCCTGGTGAATTATTAGAAGACAGAAGAGCCCAAAATAGAGCTTCTTGTCCATTAGACTAGAGGCTGAGTTTGACGGACACAAAAGATCATTACAAACACATCATCCCCACCGCGAAGCACGGTGGTGGCAGCATCATGATGTGAAGCACGGTGGTGGCAGCATCATGACATGAAGCACGGTGGTGGCAGCATCATGATGTGAAGCACGGTGGTGGCAGCATCATGACGTGAAGCACGGTGGTGGAGGCATCATGATGTGAAGCACGGTGGTGGCAGCATCATGATGTGAAGCACTGTGGTGGAGGCATCATGATGTGAAGCACGGTGGTGGCAGCATCATGATGTGAAGCACGGTGGTGGCAGCATCATGATGTGAAGCACGGTGGTGGAGGCATCATGATGTGAAGCACGGTGGTGGCAGCATCATGATGTGAAGCACGGTGGAGGCAGCATCATGATGTGAAGCATGGAGGTGGCAGCATCATGATGTGAAGCATGGTGGTGGCAGCATCATGATGTGAAGCACGGTGGTGGCAGCATCATGATGTGAAGCATGGTGGTGGCAGCATCATGATGTGAAACATGGTGGTGGCAGCATCATGATGTGAAGCATGTGGTAGCAGCATCATGATGTGAAGCACGGTGGTGGCAGCATCATGATGTGAAGCACGGTGGTGGCAGCATCATGACGTGAAGCACGGTGGTAGCAGCATCATGATGTGAAGCATGGTGGTGGCAGCATCATGACGTGAAGCACGGTGGTGGCAGCATCATGACGTGAAGCACGGTGGTGGCAGCATCATGACGTGAAGTCATCATGGTGGTGGCAGCATCATGATGTGAAGCATGGTGGTGGCAGCATCATGATGTGAAGCATGGTGGTGGCAGCATCATGATGTGAAGCACGGTGGTGGCAGCATCATGATGTGAAGCATGGAGGTGGCAGCATCATGATGTGAAGCATGGTGGTGGCAGCATCATGACGTGAAGCACGGTGGTGGCAGCATCATGATGTGGAGTTGGTTGTATAAAAATGAACAATAAACAGATTTAGTGTTTAGACTGTAAAACCTGGATGGATGTAAAACTGATTTAGTTGCAGTTTTTAACAGAACTCGTGTTTTTCAGCCCTGAAAATGTCGTGTGTCGACCTGCTGAACCATAATTCTACTGAAGTAATGCTGCTTTGAAGAATCCACCCTCGGGTTACCACTTAATTTGTATTTGTACTCTTCAAACATTGGAGCACTAAAAAAACGCACGAAAAATCCCCTTATCAGAAATACTATCTTGGTGTGGCACTCAGCATGAAAACATCTAAATTGCATACCAGTGATCTCTCAGTTCACTCCAGGTAATAAAGATGGAGGATTCAGATTATGGAATAAGAAAGGAGTGCAGAAAATAATGGACCTTTATCAGGATGGGGTTCTGCTCTGTTTTGATGTCTTATGTCAGAAATATCAACTTCCAAAAAAACACTTCTTCAAATACTTGCAGTTAAAAACTTACATGTTACCAAGGAATAAACAAATAATGAGTCCATTATCAGAACTGGAGGAAATAACAATTTCTGACATAGGAGGGAAGGGTTGTGTTTCCAAATATTATAACCTATTAGTTGCACATAGCACCGAAACAACTGTGGATAAGCTGAATTCCTGGAAAATGGACATGCAGGAGGAAACAGACGAAGAAGACTGGAATGAAGAAACAAACAATAAACACAAGGTTTAAACTTCTACAGTATAAATGGTTAATGAGAGTACATAACTCCTGTTATCCTCCATCATATGTCAGCGACAATTCCAGACACGTGCTCTAAATGTTCAGAAGAAAAAGGCACTCTATGTCATTGTTTAAGGAAATGTAAACATTTTGAAAAATTCTGGAAAGATGTGTTAAAATGCCTATCAGAAATGCTTCAAATAAATGTACCCTTTTGTGCTAAACTGTGCATACTTGGAATATACCCAAAGGACTTTCCACTTACATCAGATCAGACACAAATACTTGACTTTGGACTTCTACAGGCCAGGAGAGCCATTGCATTCTGTTGGAAAAGCATGGACGCTCCGACATTGGGAATGTGGACGAGGGAACTGCTGAGCTGCATTGGACTAGAGCGACTGACGTATATCAGCAAGGGCAAAGGAAAAGACTTCAATAAACTCTGGGAACCGTACATGGCCATGCTAACAGAGGAGAACACGAGACCTGCTTAAAACTATGTATTTGTCAGGCACTGTGCTTAATGACATGTACTTTTATTTACTTGTAATTTATGTGTTTCATTTTGATATTATGATCCTAATTATTTAGTTATGTAATCAAAAGTATTCATTTCATTTTATTTTTTATTTATTTTAACTATTACTTTTCTTTAAATGATCTATTTACCTAATCTGTATTTATTTATAAATTTATATTTGTTTATTTTACTCTTATTTTCCTTTTCCATTGTCATGCCAAAAATTATTGAATATATATAATGAGCTATGATGGTGCAATGTTATGGAGGAAGGAAAGTGCCAAAATTAAATAAATAAATACATCATTAATTAATTAAATAAATATGTCATTAATTAATTAAATGTGTCATTAATTAATTAAAATTGGAATGAAATATGTCATTAATTATTAAAATACCAATTCATTTTAAATAAAAAACATATTATTTTGTCACTATTCAATTAATTAATTCATGGTCCGTGTGTTGCAGCAGTTCATGAATTTATTTTATCTGTCAACCTCACCCATCAAAGTCGGTGGGCGGATTCCAACACCTGATTGGTTACCCTACCATCAAGTCAAGGCAAGTCGATTCCAGATAATGGATTTCTGCCGAGCTTGTAAACACTGGGTGGCGCTATTCACCTCTACGTTGGTTTGGATACCCAATTAAACAAAACTTTATTGGCATCAATTAGACTTGATGGTAGGGTAACCAATCAGGTGTTGGAATCCGCCCACCGACTTTGACGGGTGAGGTTGACAGATAAAATAAATTCATGAACCGCTGCAACACACGGACCATGAATTCATTAATTAAATAGTGAAAAAATTATGTTTTTTATTTAAAATGAATTGGTATTTTAATTAATTAATGACATATTTCGTTCCAATTTTAATTAATTAATGACACATTTAATTAATTAATGACATCTTTATTAATTAATTAATGATGTATTTATTTATTTAATTTTGGCACTTTCCTTCCTCCATACAATGTGTGGGTGTTTGTATGTGTTCTGTCAATTTACAAAATCTGACAATAAAGATATTGTAGAAAAAAAAATGCTGCTTTGGCACCTGCTACACGTATACAGTGATGGCCCATGCTTCGTGAAATATTGCCTTAAGAATCACTCTCAGGTCTTCAAGTGCTATTTCTTTTCGTCCAGTCACAGCCAAAATACTAAACAAATCCTAAAAACCATTGAAGACTTAAAATTGATTGGTTACATAAAAACACATCAGAAATTTTGAGTACTGTGTGATTTTAGTTTCAGTGATCCACTAATGAAGAGCTGCTGCTCATTAAGAGACAGTTTCTGTTGCTGTGCTTCGTTTCTATATAAAGGCAGCACATTTGAAAGTTCTTCAGAGACTAAACTGGCTAAAACAAGGAACCTAACGCAGGAAACACGTCTGAAGATCCAGATTCTCAGCCAGGAAGGGTTCCGCTGCCACCAGATATCCAGGAGATGCAGCCCTTCAGCAGCTGGAGACACTCAGTAGAAATACAGATCAGCCAAAAGCTTGGAAGAAGAACCAAGATCCAGGCGTCTGAGGGTTTCTTCAGCAAGACACGACCACATCCTGGAAAACCACCAAATGGCATCAGAGGAGCTTCAGCAGCAGTGGTCAAACCAAACTGGAGTCCAGTGTTCCACCTGCACTGTTAGATCATGGCTTAAGGGTCCCGATCAATGAGAGGCAGAGGTTAGCCCGGCGTCGTTGGACCCAAGCACACAAGAACTGGACAGCCAGGAACTGGAAGAAGATTCTGTGGTCAGGTGAGTCCAGTTTCCAGTTTCATCTTCCTCCTGCTAATGTGAGGATACGCAGAAGGCCAGGCCAAGCATCATCTCCAGCATGTACAGGACCTACCGTCAAGCATGGTGGAGGCAGCATCATGGTTTGGGGATGCATGAGTGCTGCTGGTGTTGGTCATCTCACATTGAACTCTGCCAAGTATTGTGTGATTCTCCAAACCCACATGTTCCCTTCTGTACAAGCACTATTCTGTTGAGGTTTAAACTGGATGTTTCAACAGGACAGGGCCCCTTGTCACACATCCAGGGCCAGTAGAACTTGGCTGAAGGACCACAGGATCCAGGTCTTAGAGTGGCCAGCTCAATCCCTGGACATGAGCCCCATTGAAAATCTGTGGTGGATTATCAAAAGGTCTGTTTCAAAGCGTAAACCAAAGAATTTAGGAGAATTACAAGCAGTAATTTAATGATCAAGAAATTGAAACATTCGAATAAGGCAGTGCAAGAAAGTCATTTAAAAACCAAAAATCATTTAAAAGAACAATAATTCTTGTGTTGTAGTAAACTCAGAAATTAAAGAAACCTCATCAGTGAACAGAAACACAGAGGTGATTAAAAGATGACAACTTGAGTGCAACATTAACTAAGACAGTAAACAAGAGATTAAACCTGAACTCTGTGAAGTCTGATCTCCAGGATTTTAAGTTTGTGTTCGACTCCATCGACTTTTACTGAACCCGGCATGGAGAAATCTTCTACACAGGGGTTCACTTTGTGTCCAGTGTGCGTACGCTGCTGTCTTTGTAGGGTTCCTTGTTGGTTGGAAGTTTGTCCACACTGTTCACAACAGCACTGTTCACCACTGGCAGAGTGCTGACAGGACTGAGAGTTTTGTCCATCTGTGCCGCTCTGCTTCCAAAACAAACACAAACACAGAGTAAGTCAAGCTTCCAGGAAATTTGACATTCATATACAAAGAGCAGAACTGCAGGGGTTTAAACTGGAGACAACCTGATCAAGTACTTTTGGCTCACGAGCCAAGGTCAGTCAGCAAATATTTAGTATCTGCTGATATCATATCTCTCCATAATGCACACTTCAGGTATCGCAGATGAGCTGAAGCACCTGGTTGCACCACATAATGATGTTTCTTACCAGACCCTCAAGACTGTTCTGTGTTGGAAAACACAGAGAATTGTGGAACCTCAGCTAGTAAAGGAGCACTGGGACAAAGACTTGAATGAGGCTCACTGACATGAGGCCAGCAAGCAACTAGTAAATGAAGTTGGGTTCCTAAAGGATAGATATCCAACATCCTAGTAGAACGTTTAACACTGTTGTGACGTCTTTTCACCTTCATGTGTTAAAAGAGGAGTTGAAAATAAGTTTGTTAGGATGTCGATCACGTCAAAATTCTCAATCTTACTTACACCCCCAGATTAAACTGGACCAGATTTCTGTTTCAAAACAAGTACAGGTCAGATTGAACCACAGCTGATAATGTGTAAATTGGACTGACTATAGTTGTTCCAAACAGCAAAATATCCAAATGATCAATAATGTGTACACTGTTAGTGAGACCAGTCTTGACATACCTCACTGTGCTGCAACTTGAATGTTGTCTTTCTGGTGTGAATCTGTTGGTGTCGTTTCAGATGACCAGAAGTTCTAAAATCCTTTCTACATTTGTCACATCTGTATGGTCTCTCCCCAGCGTGGACACGTTGGTGACCTTTAAGGATGGCAATAGAGTTAAAGCCTTTCCCACACTGCTCACACTGGTATGGTTTCACCCCGGTGTGGGTAACTTCATGGGCTTTTAATTGCGAGTACCGTGCAAACAGTTTGCCACAGTGATCACATATGTACACATCATGTCCGGTGTGGATGCGTTGGTGACATTTTAGGCTCTGTTGGCGTTTGAAAGATTTTCCACAGAAGTCACAGTGGTACAGCTTTCTTCCAGAGTGGGGGCAATGATGGATCAATAACTGTACATTTGGAACAAAAGTTTTCACACACTGATCACAGCTGAATGCTTTCCCTTGACTGTGGATGAGTTGATGTTTTCTTAATGTACTCTTTTCAGTAAAAGTCTTCCCACACTGATCACAGCTGAACGGTTTCACTCCACTGTGGATGAGTTGATGGGTTTTTAAACTATCCATCCGAGTAAAAGTCTTCCCACACTGATCACAGCTGAACGGTTTCACTCCACTGTGGATGAGTTGATGGGTTTTTAAATGACCCATCTGAGTAAAAGTCTTCCCACACTGATCACAGCTGAACGGTTTCGCTCCACTGTGGATGAGTTGATGGGTTTTTAAACTACCCATCTGAGTAAAAGTCTTCCCACACTGATCACAGCTGAACGGTTTAACTCCACTGTGGATGAGTTGATGGGTTTTTAAACTACCCATCTGAGTAAAAGTCTTCCCACACTGATCACAGCTGAACGGTTTAACTCCACTGTGGATGAGTTGATGGGTTTTTAAATTACCAATCTGAGTAAAAGTCTTCCCATGTTCCTGCAGTGCTTGGAATGGCTAACCCCAACCCTAGCCCTGGCATTTGAACCACAGATCTCTACCAATGGGGATCTTTGTGCAGGTGTCATAGCTGTGCAGCGGGAGGTCCCAAGAGCTCGTGCCAGGTACCGTTGGAAAGCTGGTGGCCAAAAATGGGGGGGTAGGTGCCATCCCCATGGTCCTGCGGTGCTTGGAATGGCTAAACCCAACCCTAGCCATGGGATTTTAACCCCAAATCGCAAACAATGGGGATCTTTGTGCAGGTGTCATATCTGTGGAACAGGACATCCCACGGGCTCGTCCCTGGTACCGTTGGAAAGCTGGTGGCCACAAATGGGGGGGTAGGTGCCATCCCCATGGCCCTGCAGTGCTTGGAATGGCTAACCCCAACCCTAGCCCTGGCATTTGAACCCCAGACATCTACTAATGGGGATCTTTGTGCAGGTGTCATAGCTGTGCAGCGGGAGGTCCCACGGGCTCGTGCCTGGTACCGTTGGAAAGCTGGTGGCCACAAATGGGGGGGTAGGTGCAATCCCCTTGTGTCTGCGGGGCTTGGAGTAGCTAACCCCAACCCTCGCCCTGGCATTTGAACCACAGATCTCTACCAATGGGGATCTTTGTGAAGGTGTCATATCTGTGGAACAAGAGATCCCACGGGCCCGTGCCTGGTACCGTTGGAAAGCTGTTGGCCACAAATGGGGGGGTACGGGCCATCCCCATGGTCCTGCGGTGCTTGGAATGGCTAACGCCAACCCTAGCCCTGGCATTTGAACCCCATATATCTACCAATGGGGATCTTTGTGAAGGTGTCATACCTGTGAAACGGGAGGTCCCACGGGCTCATGCCTGGCACCATTGGAAAGCTGGTGGCCACAAATGGGGGGGTAAGTGCCATCCCCATGTTCCTGCAGTGCTTGGAATGGCTAACCCCAACCCTAGCCCTGGCATTTGAACCCCATATCTCTACCAATGGGGATCTTTGTGTAGGTGTCATAGCTGAGCAACGGGAGGTCCCAAGGGCTCGTGCCAGGTACCGTTGGAAAGCTGGTGGCCACAAATGGGGGGGTAAGGGCCATCCCAATGGTCTTGCGGTGCTTGAAATGGCTAAACCCAACCCTAGCCCTGGGATTTTAACCCCAAATCGCTAACAATGGGGATCTTTGTGCAGGTGTCATATCTGTGGAACAGGACATCCCACAGGCTCGTCCCTGGTACCGTTGGAAAGCTGGTGGCCACAAATGTGGGGGTAGGTGCCATCCCCATGGTCCTGCAGTGCTTGGAATGGCTAACCCCAACCCTAGCCCTGGCATTTGAACCCCAGACATCTACTAATGGGGATCTTTGTGAAGGTGTCATATCTGTGGAACAAGAGATCCCACGGGCCCGTGCCTGGTACCGTTGGAAAGCTGTTGGCCACAAATGGGGGGGTACGTGCCATCCCCATGGTCCTGCGGTGCTTGGAATTGCTAACACCAACCCTAGCCCTGGCATTTGAACCCCATATATCTACCAATGGGGATCTTTTTGCAGGTGTCATACCTGTGAAACGGGAGGTCCCACGGGCTCATGCCTGGCACCTTTGGAAAGCTGGTGGCCACAAATGGGGGGGTAAGTGCCATCCCCATGGTCCTGCGGTGCTTGGAATGGCTAACCCCAACCCTAGCCCTGGCATTTGAACCCCATATCTCTACCAATGGGAATCTTTGTGTAGGTGTCATAGCTGTGCAACGGGAGGTCCCAAGGGCTCGTGCCAGGTACTTTTGGAAAGCTGGTGACCACAAATAGGGGGGTATGTGCAATCCCCATGGTCCTGTGGTGCTTGGAATGGCTAACCCCAACCCTAGCCCTGGCATTTGAACCCCATATCTCTACCAATGGGGATCTTTGTGTAGGTGTCATAGCTGTGCAACGGGAGGTCCCAAGGGCTCGTGCCAGGTACCGTTGGAAAGCTGGTGGCCACAAATAGGGGGGTATGTGCAATCCCCATGGTCCTGTGGTGCTTGGAATGGCTAACCCCAACCCTAGCCCTGGCATTTGAACCCCATATCTCTACCAATGGGGATCTTTGTGTAGGTGTCATAGCTGTGCAACGGGAGGTCCCAAGGGCTCGTGCCAGGTACCGTTGGAAAGCTGGTGGCCACAAATGGGGGGGTAGGGGCCATCCCCATGGTCCTGCGGTGCTTGGAATGGCTAAACCCAACCCTAGCCCTGGGATTTTAACCCCAAATCGCTAACAATGGGGATCTTTGTGCAGGTGTCATAGCTGTGGAACAGGACATCCCACGGGCTCGTCCCTGGTACCGTTGGAAAGCTGGTGGCCACAAATGGGGGGGTAGGTGCCATCCCCATGGTCCTGCGGTGCTTGGAATGGCTAACCCGAACCCTAGCCCTGGCATTTGAACCCCAGATCGCTAACAATGGGGATCTTTGTGCAGGTGTCATAGCTGTGCAAAGGGAGGTCCCAAGGGCTCGTGCATGGTACCGTTGGAAAGCTGTTGGCCACAAATGGGGGGGTAGGTGCCATCCCCATGGTCCTGCGGTACTTGGAATGGCTAACCCCAACCCTAGCCCTGGCATTTGAACCCCAGATATCTACTAATGGGGATCTTTGTGCAGGTGTCATAGCTGTGCAGCGGGAGGTCCCACGGGCTCGTCCCTGGTACCGTTGGAAAGCTGGTGGCCACAATTGGGGGGGTACGTGCCATCCCCATGGTCCTGCAGTGCTTGCAATGGCTAACCCCAACCCTAGCCCTGGCATTTGAACCCCATATCTCTACCAATAGGGATCTTTGTGTAGGTGTCATAGCTGTGCAACGGGAGGTCCCAAGGGCTCGTGCCAGGTACCGGTGGAAAGCTGGTGGCCAAAAATGGGGGGGTAGGTGCCATCCCGATGGTCCTGCGGTGCTTGGAATGGCTAACCCCAACCCTAGCCCTGGCATTTGAACCCCAGATCGCTAACAATGGGGATCTTTGTGCAGGTGTCATATCTGTGGAACAGGACATCCCACAGGCTCGTCCCTGGTACCGTTGGAAAGCTGGTGGCCAAAAATGGGGGGGTACGTGCCATCCCCATGGTCCTGCGCTGCTTGGAATGGCTAAACCCAACCCTAGCCCTGGGATTTAAACCCCAAATCGCTAACAATGGGGATCTTTGTGCAGGTGTCATATCTGTGGAACAGGACATCCCACGGGCTCGTCCCTGGTACCGTTGGAAAGCTGGTGGCCACAAATGGGGGCGTATGTGCCATCCCGATGGTCCTGCGGTGCTTGGAATGGCTAACCCCAACCCTAGCCCTGGAATTTGAACCCCAGATCGCTAACAATGGGGATCTTTGTGCAGGTGTCATAGCTGTGCAACGGGAGGTCCCAAGGGCTCGTGCCTGGTACCGTTGGAAAGCTGTTGTCCACAAATGGGGGGGTAAGTGCCATCCCCATGGTCCTGCTGTGCTTGGAATGGCTAACCCCAACCCTAGCCCTGGCATTTGAACCACAGATCTCTACCAATGGGGATCTTTGTGCACGTGTCATAGCTGTGCAGCGGGAGGTCCCACGGGCTCGTCCCTGGTACCGTTGGAAAGCTGGTGGCCACAAATGGGGGGGTAAGTGCCATCCCCATGGTCCTGCGGTGCTTGGAATGGCTAACCCCAACCCTAGCCCTGGCATTTGAACCCCAGACATCTACTAATGGGGATCTTTGTGCAGGTGTCATAGCGATGCAGCGGGAGGTCCCACGGGCTCGTGCCTGGTACCGTTGGAAAGCTGGTGGCCACAAATGGGGGGGTAGGTGCAATCCCCTTGTGTCTGCGGGGCTTGGAGTAGCTAACCCCAACCCTCGCCCTGGCATTTGAACCACAGATCTCTACCAATGGGGATCTTTGTGAAGGTGTCATATCTGTGGAACAAGAGATCCCACGGGCCCGTGCCTGGTACCGTTGGAAAGCTGTTGGCCACAAATGGGGGGGTACGTGCCATCCCCATGGTCCTGCGGTGCTTGGAATGGCTAACACCAACCCTAGCCCTGGCATTTGAACCCCATATATCTACCAATGGGGATCTTTGTGAACGTGTCATACCTGTGAAACGGGAGGTCCCAAGGGCTCGTGCCTGGCACCTTTGGAAAGCTGTTGTCCACAAATGGGGGGGTAAGTGCCATCCCCATGGTCCTGCTGTGCTTGGAATGGCTAACCCCAACCCTAGCCCTGGCATTTGAACCACAGATCTCTACCAATGGGGATCTTTGTGCACGTGTCATAGCTGTGCAGCGGGAGGTCCCACGGGCTCGTCCCTGGTACCGTTGGAAAGCTGGTGGCCACAAATGGGGGGGTAAGTGCCATCCCCATGGTCCTGCGGTGCTTGGAATGGCTAACCCCAACCCTAGCCCTGGCATTTGAACCCCAGACATCTACTAATGGGGATCTTTGTGCAGGTGTCATAGCGATGCAGCGGGAGGTCCCACGGGCTCGTGCCTGGTACCGTTGGAAAGCTGGTGGCCACAAATGGGGGGGTAGGTGCAATCCCCTTGTGTCTGCGGGGCTTGGAGTAGCTAACCCCAACCCTCGCCCTGGCATTTGAACCACAGATCTCTACCAATGGGGATCTTTGTGAAGGTGTCATATCTGTGGAACAAGAGATCCCACGGGCCCGTGCCTGGTACCGTTGGAAAGCTGTTGGCCACAAATGGGGGGGTACGTGCCATCCCCATGGTCCTGCGGTGCTTGGAATGGCTAACACCAACCCTAGCCCTGGCATTTGAACCCCATATATCTACCAATGGGGATCTTTGTGAACGTGTCATACCTGTGAAACGGGAGGTCCCAAGGGCTCGTGCCTGGCACCTTTGGAAAGCTGGTGGCCACAAATGGGGGGGTAAGTGCCATCCCCATGTTCCTGCAGTGCTTGGAATGGCTAACCCCAACCCTAGCCCTGGCATTTGAACCCCATATCTCTACCAATGGGGATCTTTGTGTAGGTGTCATAGCTGTGCAACGGGAGGTCCCAAGGGCTCGTGCCAGGTACCGTTGGAAAGCTGTTGTCCACAAATGGGGGGGTAAGGGCCATCCCAATGGTCTTGCGGTGCTTGAAATGGCTAAACCCAACCCTAGCCCTGGGATTTTAACCCCAAATCGCTAACAATGGGGATCTTTGTGCAGGTGTCATATCTGTGGAACAGGACATCCCACAGGCTCGTCCCTGGTACCGTTGGAAAGCTGGTGGCCACAAATGTGGGGGTAGGTGCCATCCCCATGGTCCTGCAGTGCTTGGAATGGCTAACCCCAACCCTAGCCCTGGCATTTGAACCCCAGACATCTACTAATGGGGATCTTTGTGCAGGTGTCATAGCTGTGCAGCGGGAGGTCCCACGGGCTCGTGCCTGGTACCGTTGGAAAGCTGGTGGCCACAAATGGGGGGGTAGGTGCAATACCCTTGTGTCTGCGGGGCTTGGAGTAGCTAACCCCAACCCTCGCCCTGGCATTTGAACCACAGATCTCTACCAATGGGGATCTTTGTGAAGGTGTCATATCTGTGGAACAAGAGATCCCACGGGCCCGTGCCTGGTACCGTTGGAAAGCTGTTGGCCACAAATGGGGGGGTAGGTGCCATCCCCATGGTCCTGCGGTGCTTGGAATGGCTAACACCAAACCTAGCCCTGGCATTTGAACCCCATATATCTACCAATGGGGATCTTTGTGCAGGTGTCATACCTGTGAAACGGGAGGTCCCACGGGCTCATGCCTGGCACCTTTGGAAAGCTGGTGGCCACAAATGGGGGGGTAAGTGCCATCCCCATGTTCCTGCAGTGCTTGGAATGGCTAACCCCAACCCTAGCCCTGGCATTTGAACCACAGATCTCTACCAATGGGGATCTTTGTGCAGGTGTCATAGCTGTGCAGCGGGAGGTCCCACGGGCTCGTCCCTGGTACCGTTGGAAAGCTGGTGGCCACAAATGGGGGGGTAGGTGCCATCCCCATGGTCCTGCGGTGTTTGGAATGGCTAACCCCAACCCTAGCCCTGGCATTTGAACCCCATATCTCTACCAATGGGGATCTTTGTGTAGGTGTCATAGCTGTGCAACGGGAGGTCCCAAGGGCTCGTGCCAGGTACCGTTGGAAAGCTGGTGGCCACAAATGGGGGGGTAGGTGCCATCCCCATGGTCCTGCGGTGCTTGGAATGGCTAACCCCAACCCAAACCCTGGTATTTGAACCCCAGATATCTACTAATGGGGATCTTTGTGCAGGTGTCATAGCTGTGCAGCGGGAGGTCCCACGGGCTCGTCCCTGGTACCGTTGGAAAGCTGGTGGCCACAATTGGGGGGGTAGGTGCCATCCCCATGGTCCTGCAGTGCTTGCAATGGCTAACCCCAACCCTAGCCCTGGCATTTGAACCCCATATCTCTACCAATAGGGATCTTTGTGTAGGCGTCATAGCTGTGCAACGGGAGGTCCCAAGGGCTTGTGCCAGGTACCGTTGGAAAGCTGGTGGCCAAAAATGGGGGGGTAGGTGCCATCCCCATGGTCCTGCGGTGCTTGGAATGGCTAAACCCAACCCTCGCCCTTGGATTTTAACCCCAAGTCGCTAACAATGGGGATCTTTGTGCAGGTGTCATATCTGTGGAACAGGACATCCCACAGGCTTGTCCCTGGTACCGTTGGAAAGCTGGTGGCCAAAAATGGGGGGGTAAGGGCCATCCCCATGGTCCTGCGCTGCTTGGAATGGCTAAACCCAACCCTAGCCCTGGGATTTTAACCCCAAATCGCTAACAATGGGGATCTTTGTGCAGGTGTCATATCTGTGGAACAGGACATCCCACGGCCTCGTCCCTGGTACCGTTGGAAAGCTGGTGGCCACAAATGGGGGGGTAGGTGCAATCCCTTTGTGTCTGCGGGGCTTGGAGAAGCTAACCCCAACCCTCGCCCTGGCATGGACCCCATATCTCTACCAATGGGGATCTTTGTGAAGGTGTCATATCTGTGGAACAAGAGATCCCACGGGCTCTTGCCTGGTACCGTTGGAAAGCTGGTGGCCACAAATGGGGGGGTAGGTGCCATCCTCATGGTCCTGCGGTGCTTGGAATGGCTAACCCCAACCTTAGCCCTGGCATTTGAACCCCAGATATCTACTAATGGGGATCTTTGTGCAGGTGTCATAGCTGTGCAGCGGGAGGTCCCACGGGCTCGTCCCTGGTACCGTTGGAAAGCTGTTGGCCACAAATGGGGGCCTATGTGCCATCCCCATGGTCCTGCGGTGCTTGGAATGGCTAACCCCAACCCTAGCCCTGGCATTTGAACCCCAGATATCTACTAATGGGGATCTTTGTGCAGGTGTCATAGTTGTGCAGCGGGAGGTCCCAAGGGCTCGTGCCCGGTACCGTTTGAAAGCTGGTGGCCACAAATGGGGGGGTAGGTGCCATCCCCATGGTCCTGCGGTGCTTGGAGAAGCTAACCCCAACCCTAGCCCTGGCATTTGAACCCCAGATCGCTAACAATGGGGATCTTTGTGCAGGTTTCATACCTGTGCAACGGGAGGTCCCACGGGCTCATGCCTGGCACCTTTGGAAAGCTGGTGGCCACAAATGGGGGGGTAACTGCCATCTCCATGTTCCTGCAGTGCTTGGAATGGCTAACCCCAACCCTAGCCCTGGCATTTGAACCACAGATCTCTACCAATGGGGATCTTTGTGCAGGTGTCATAGCTGTGCAACGAGAGGTCCCACCGGCTCATCCGTGGTACCGTTGGAAAGCTGGTGGCCACAAATGGGGGGGTAGGTGCCATCCCCATGGTCCTGCTTTGTTTGGAATGGCAAACCCCAACCCTATCCCAGGCATTTGAACCCGAGATCGCGAACAATGGGGATCTTTGTGCAGGTGTCATAGCTGTGCAACGGGAGGTCCCATAGGCTCATGCCTGGCACCTTTGGAAAGCTGGTGGGCACAAATGGGGGGGTAAGTGCCATCCCCATGTTCCTGCGGTGCTTGGAATGGCTAAACCCAACCCTAGCCATGGGATTTTAACCCCAAATCGCTAACAATGGGGATCTTTGTGCAGGTGTCATATCTGTGGAACAGGACATCCCACGGGCTCGTCCCTGGTACCGTTGGAAAGCTGGTGGCCACAAATGGGGGGGTAGGTGCCATCCCCATGGTCCTGCGGTGCTTGGAATGGCTAACCCCAACCCTAGCCCTGGCATTTGAACCCCAGATCGCTAACAATGGGGATCTCTTTGCAGGTGTCATACCTGTGCAACGGGAGGTCCCACGGGCTCATGCCTGGCACCTTTGGAAAGCTGGTGGCCACAAATGGGGGGGTAACTGCCATCTCCATGTTCCTGCTGTGCTTGGAATGGCTAACCCCAACCCTAGCCCTGGCATTTGAACCACAGATCTCTACCAAAGGGGATCTTTGTGCAGGTGTCATAGCTGTGCAGCGGGAGGTCCCACGGGCTCGTCCCTGGTACCGTTGGAAAGCTGGTGGCCACAAATGGGGCGGTAGGTGCCATCCCCATGGTCCTGCGGTGCTTGGAATGGCTAACCCCAACCCTAGCCCTGGCATTTGAACCCCATATCTCTACCAATGGGGATCTTTGTGTAGGTGTCATAGCTGTGCAACGGGAGGTCCCAAGGGCTCGTGCCAGGTACCATTGGAAAGTTGGTGGCCACAAATGGGGGGGTAGGTGCCATCCCCATGGTCCTGCGGTGCTTGGAATGGCTAAACCCAACCCTAGCCATGGAATTTTAACCCCAAATCGCTAACAATGGGGATCTTTGTGCAGGTGTCATATCTGTGGAACAGGACATCCCACGGGCTCGTCCCTGGTACCGTTGGAAAGCTGGTGGCCACAAATGGGGGGGTAGGTGCCATCCCCATGGTCCTGCAGTGCTTGGAATGGCTAACCCCAACCCTAGCCCTGGCATTTGAACCCCAGACATCTACTAATGGGGATCTTTGTGCAGGTGTCATAGCTGTGCAGCGGGAGGTCCCACGGGCTCGTGCCTGGTACCGTTGGAAAGCTGGTGGCCAAAAATGGGGGGGTAGGTGCCATCCCCATGGTCCTGCGGTGCTTGGAATGGCTAACCCCAACCCTAGCCCTGGCATTTGAACCCGAGATCGCTAACAATGGGGATCTTTGTGCAGGTGTCATAGCTGTGCAAAGGGAGGTCCCAAGGGCTCGTGCCTGGTACCGTTGGAAAGCTGTTGGCCACAAATGGGGGGGTAGGTGCCATCCCCATGGTCCTGCGGTACTTGGAATGGCTAACCCCAACCCTAGCCCTGGCATTTGAACCCCAGATATCTACTAATGGGGATCTTTGTGCAGGTGTCATAGCTGTGCAGCGGGAGGTCCCACGGGCTCGTCCCTGGTACCGTTGGAAAGCTGGTGGCCACAAATGGGGGGGTAGGTGCCATCCCCATGGTCCTGCGGTGCTTGGAATGGCTAACCCCAACCCTAGCCCTGGCATTTGAACCCCAGATCGCTAACAATGGGGATCTTTGTGCAGGTGTCATAGCTGTGCAACGGGAGGTCCCAAGGGCTCGTGCCTGGTACCGTTGGAAAGCTGTTGTCCACAAATGGGGGGGTAAGTGCCATCCCCATGGTCCTGCTGTGCTTGGAATGGCTAAACCCAACCCTAATCTTGGCATTTGAACCCCATATCTCTACCAATGGGGATCTTTGTGTAGGTGTCATAGCTGTGCAACGGGAGGTCCCAAGGGCTCGTGCCAGGTACCGTTGGAAAGCTGGTGGCCACAAATGGGGGTAAGTGCCATCCCGATGGTCCTTGCGGTGCTTGAATGGGGTAACCCCAACCCTAGCCCTGGCATTTGAACCCGAGATCGCTAATGGGGATCTTGTGCAGGTGTCATAGCTGTGCAAAGGGAGTGTCCTGCGGCTCTGCCTGGTACCGTTGAAAGCTGTTTGCCACAAATGGGGGTAGGTGCCACTTATGGTCCTGCGGTGCTTGGAATGGCTAACCCCAACCCTAGCCCTGGCATTTGAACCCCATATCTCTAACAATGGGGATCTTTGTGCAGGTGTCATATCTATGGAACAAGAGATCCCACGGGCTCGTGCCTGGTACCGTTGGAAAGCTGTGGCCACAAATGGGGGGGTAGGTGCCATCCCCATGTCCTGCGGTGCTTGGAATGGCTAACCCCAACCCTAGCCCTGGCATTTGAACCACAGATCTCTACCAATGGGGATCTTTGTGCAGGTGTCATAGCTGTGCAGCGGGAGGTCCCACGGGCTCGTCCCTGGTACCGTTGGAAAGCTGGTGGCCACAAATGGGGGGGTAGGTGCCATCCCCATGGTCCTGCGGTGTTTGGAATGGCTAACCCCAACCCTAGCCCTGGCATTTGAACCCCATATCTCTACCAATGGGGATCTTTGTGTAGGTGTCATAGCTGTGCAACGGGAGGTCCCAAGGGCTCGTGCCAGGTACCGTTGGAAAGCTGTTGGCCACAAATGGGGGGGTAGGTGCCATCCCCATGGTCCTGCGGTGCTTGGAATGGCTAACCCCAACCCTAACCCTGGCATTTGAACCCCAGATATCTACTAATGGGGATCTTTGTGCAGGTGTCATAGCTGTGCAGCGGGAGGTCCCACGGGCTCGTCCCTGGTACCGTTGGAAAGCTGGTGGCCACAATTGGGGGGGTAGGTGCCATCCCCATGGTCCTGCAGTGCTTGCAATGGCTAACCCCAACCCTAGCCCTGGCATTTGAACCCCATATCTCTACCAATAGGGATCTTTGTGTAGGCGTCATAGCTGTGCAACGGGAGGTCCCAAGGGCTTGTGCCAGGTACCGTTGGAAAGCTGGTGGCCAAAAATGGGGGGGTAGGTGCCATCCCCATGGTCCTGCGGTGCTTGGAATGGCTAAACCCAACCCTCGCCCTTGGATTTTAACCCCAAGTCGCTAACAATGGGGATCTTTGTGCAGGTGTCATATCTGTGGAACAGGACATCCCACAGGCTTGTCCCTGGTACCGTTGGAAAGCTGGTGGCCAAAAATGGGGGGGTAAGGGCCATCCCCATGGTCCTGCGCTGCTTGGAATGGCTAAACCCAACCCTAGCCCTGGGATTTTAACCCCAAATCGCTAACAATGGGGATCTTTGTGCAGGTGTCATATCTGTGGAACAGGACATCCCACGGCCTCGTCCCTGGTACCGTTGGAAAGCTGGTGGCCACAAATGGGGGGGTAGGTGCAATCCCTTTGTGTCTGCGGGGCTTGGAGAAGCTAACCCCAACCCTCGCCCTGGCATGGACCCCATATCTCTACCAATGGGGATCTTTGTGAAGGTGTCATATCTGTGGAACAAGAGATCCCACGGGCTCTTGCCTGGTACCGTTGGAAAGCTGGTGGCCACAAATGGGGGGGTAGGTGCCATCCTCATGGTCCTGCGGTGCTTGGAATGGCTAACCCCAACCTTAGCCCTGGCATTTGAACCCCAGATATCTACTAATGGGGATCTTTGTGCAGGTGTCATAGCTGTGCAGCGGGAGGTCCCACGGGCTCGTCCCTGGTACCGTTGGAAAGCTGTTGGCCACAAATGGGGGCCTATGTGCCATCCCCATGGTCCTGCGGTGCTTGGAATGGCTAACCCCAACCCTAGCCCTGGCATTTGAACCCCAGATCGCTAACAATGGGGATCTTTGTGCAGGTGTCATAGCTGTGCAACGGGAGGTCCCATAGGCTCATGCCTGGCACCATTGGAAAGCTGGTGGCCACAAATGGGGGGGTAAGTGCCATCCCCATGTTCCTGCAGTGCTTGGAATGGCTAACCCCAACCCTAGCCCTGGCATTTGAACCACAGATCTCTACCAATGGGGATCTTTGTGCAGGTGTCATAGTTGTGCAGCGGGAGGTCCCAAGGGCTCGTGCCCGGTACCGTTTGAAAGCTGGTGGCCACAAATGGGGGGGTAGGTGCCATCCCCATGGTCCTGCGGTGCTTGGAGAAGCTAACCCCAACCCTAGCCCTGGCATTTGAACCCCAGATCGCTAACAATGGGGATCTTTGTGCAGGTTTCATACCTGTGCAACGGGAGGTCCCACGGGCTCATGCCTGGCACCTTTGGAAAGCTGGTGGCCACAAATGGGGGGGTAACTGCCATCTCCATGTTCCTGCAGTGCTTGGAATGGCTAACCCCAACCCTAGCCCTGGCATTTGAACCACAGATCTCTACCAATGGGGATCTTTGTGCAGGTGTCATAGCTGTGCAGCGGGAGGTCCCACGGGCTCGTCCCTGGTACCGTTGGAAAGCTGGTGGCCACAAATGGGGGGGTAGGTGCCATCCCCATGGTCCTGCGGTGCTTGGAATGGCTAACCCCAACCCTAGCCCTGGCATTTGAACCCCATATCTCTACCAATGGGGATCTTTGTGTAGGTGTCATAGCTGTGCAACGGGAGGTCCCAAGGGCTCGTGCCAGGTACCATTGGAAAGCTGGTGGCCACAAATGGGGGGGTAGGTGCCATCCCCATGGTCCTGCGGTGCTTGGAATGGCTAAACCCAACCCTAGCCATGGGATTTTAACCCCAAATCGCTTGGGGAAGGTGTCATATCCCAAATCGCTGCAAACAATGGGGTACCGTTGGAAAGCTTGGGGGGGTGTGCCATCCCCATGGTCCTGCTGTGCTTGGAATGGCTCAACCCTAGCCCTGGCTGTGGAACAGGACATCCCACGGGCTCGTCCCTGGTACCGTTGGAAAGCTGGTGGCCACAAATGGGGGGGTAGGTGCCATCCCCATGGTCCTGCGGTGCTTGGAATGGCTAACCCCAACCCTAGCCCTGGCATTTGAACCCCAGATCGCTAACAATGGGGATCTCTTTGCAGGTGTCATACCTGTGCAACGGGAGGTCCCACGGGCTCATGCCTGGCACCTTTGGAAAGCTGGTGGCCACAAATGGGGGGGTAACTGCCATCTCCATGTTCCTGCTGTGCTTGGAATGGCTAACCCCAACCCTAGCCCTGGCATTTGAACCACAGATCTCTACCAAAGGGGATCTTTGTGCAGGTGTCATAGCTGTGCAGCGGGAGGTCCCACGGGCTCGTGCCTGGTACCGTTGGAAAGCTGGTGGCCAAAAATGGGGGGGTAGGTGCCATCCCCATGGTCCTGCGGTGCTTGGAATGGCTAACCCCAACCCTAGCCCTGGCATTTGAACCCCATATCTCTACCAATGGGGATCTTTGTGTAGGTGTCATAGCTGTGCAACGGGAGGTCCCAAGGGCTCGTGCCTGGTACCGTTGGAAAGCTGGTGGCCAAAAATGGGGGGGTAGGTGCCATCCCCATGGTCCTGCTGTGCTTGGAATGGCTATACCCAACCCTAGCCCTGGGATTTTAACCCCAAATCGCTAACAATGGGGATCTTTGTGCAGGTGTCATATCTGTGGAACAGGACATCCCACGGGCTCGTCCCTGGTACCGTTGTAAAGCTGGTGGCCACAAATGGGGGGGTAGGTGCAATCCCCTTGTGTCTGCGGGGCTTGGAGTAGCTAACCCCAACCCTCGCCCTGGCATGGACCCCATATCTTTACCAATGGGGATCTTTGTGTAGGTGTCATATCTGTGGAACAAGAGATCCCACGGGCTCGTGCCTGGTTCCGTTGGAAAGCTGTTGGCCACAAATGGGGGGGTAGGTGCCATCCCCATGGTCCTGCGGTGCTTGGAATGGCTAACCCCAACCCTAGCCCTGGCATGGACCCCATATCTCTATTAATGGGGATATTTGTGAAGGTGTCATATCTGTGGAACAAGAGATCCCACGGGCTCGTGCCTGGTACCGTTGGAAAGCTGTTGGCCACAAATGGGGGGGTAGGTGCCATCCCCATGGTCCTGCGGTACTTGGAATGGCTAACCCCAACCCTAGCCCTGGCATTTGAACCCCAGATATCTACTAATGGGGATCTTTGTGCAGGTGTCATAGCTGTGCAGCGGGAGGTCCCACGGGCTCGTCCCTGGTACCGTTGGAAAGCTGGTGGCCACAAATGGGGGGGTAGGTGCCATCCCCATGGTCCTGCGGTGCTTGGAATGGCTAACCCCAACCCTAGCCCTGGCATTTGAACCCCAGATCGCTAACAATGGGGATCTTTGTGCAGGTGTCATAGCTGTGCAACGGGAGGTCCCAAGGGCTCGTGCCTGGTACCGTTGGAAAGCTGTTGTCCACAAATGGGGGGGTAAGTGCCATCCCCATGGTCCTGCTGTGCTTGGAATGGCTAAACCCAACCCTAGCCTTGGCATTTGAACCCCATATCTCTACCAATGGGGATCTTTGTGTAGGTGTCATAGCTGTGCAACGGGAGGTCCCAAGGGCTCGTGCCAGGTACCGTTGGAAAGCTGGTGGCCACAAATGGGGGGGTAAGTGCCATCCCGATGGTCCTGCGGTGCTTGGAATGGGTAACCCCAACCCTAGCCCTGGCATTTGAACCCGAGATCGCTAACAATGGGGATCTTTGTGCAGGTGTCATAGCTGTGCAAAGGGAGGTCCCAAGGGCTCGTGCCTGGTACCGTTGGAAAGCTGTTTGCCACAAATGGGGGGGGTAGGTGCCATCCCCATGGTCCTGCGGTGCTTGGAATGGCTAAACCCAACCCTAGCCATGGGATTTTAACCCCAAATCGCTAACAATGGGGATCTTTGTGCAGGTGTCATATCTGTGGAACAGGACATCCCACGGGCTCGTCCCTGGCACCGTTGGAAAGCTGGTGGCCACAAATGGGGGGGTCGGTGCCATCCCGATGGTCCTGCGGTGCTTGGAATGGCTAACCCCAACCCTAGCCCTGGCATTTGAACCCCATATCTGTACCAATGGGGATCTTTGTGTAGGTGTCATAGCTGTGCAACGGGAGGTCCCAAGGGCTCGTGCCAGGTACCGTTGGAAAGCTGTTGGCCACAAATGGGGGGGTAGGTGCCATCCCCATGGTCCTGCGGTGCTTGGAATGGCTAACCCCAACCCTAGCCCTGGCATTTGAACCCCATATCTGTACCAATGGGGATCTTTGTGTAGGTGTCATAGCTGTGCAACGGGAGGTCCCAAGGGCTCGTGCCAGGTACCGTTGGAAAGCTGGTGGCCACAAATGGGGGGGTAGGTGCCATCCCTATGGTCCTGCGGTGCTTGGAATGTCTAACCCCAACCCTAGCCCTGGCATTTGAACCCCAGATCGCTAACAATGGGGATGGCACCTACCCCCCCATTTGGGGCCACCAGCTTTCCAACGGTACCAGGGACGAGCCCGTGGGATGTCCTGTTCCACAGATATGACACCTGCACAAAGATCCCCATTGTTAGCGATTTGGGGTTAAAATCCCAGGGCTAGGGTTGGGTTTAGCCATTCCAAGCACTGCAGGAACATGGGGATGGCACTTACCCCCCCATTTGTGCCCACCAGCTTTCCAAAGGTGCCAGGCATGAGCCTATGGGACCTCCCGTTGCACAGCTATGACACCTGCACAAAGATCCCCATTGTTCGCGATCTCGGGTTCAAATGCCTGGGATAGGGTTGGGGTTTGCCATTCCAAACAAAGCAGGACCATGGGGATGGCACCTACCCCCCCATTTGTGGCCACCAGCTTTCCAACGGTACCACGGATGAGCCGGTGGGACCTCTCGTTGCACAGCTATGACACCTGCACAAAGATCCCCATTGGTAGAGATCTGTGGTTCAAATGCCAGGGCTAGGGTTGGGGTTAGCCATTCCAAGCACAGCAGGACCATGGGGATGGCACTTACCCCCCCATTTGTGGACAACAGCTTTCCAACGGTACCAGGGACGAGCCCGTGGAACCTCCCGCTGCACAGCTATGACACCTGCACAAAGATCCCCATTGGTAGATATCTGGGGTTCAAATGCCAGGGCTGGGGTTGGGGTTAGCCATTCCAAGCACCGCAGGACCATCGGGATGGCACTGATGCACTGCCATTACAAGGCCTGTGAGTCCAAGTCCATAGTACCACATTATGTATGAACAGGCAGAATAACAAATAACCTTGGATCTATTCACGCCATCGTAATCACGCGTAAAGCCTTTGGAAATGATAGAAGTTGATCAAAAATGTTGAGATCTTATTTTTCTGTTTTACTCATATTTTATTTATCTCTTTTATTTGTATTTTTCGGTCTCGTTCAGTGTGTTATTACAGGCATTTTTCAGCTTTACAGCACAACATCTGCAGCAGTGACATCATTATGCATATGGACTTTTCCCATAAGTACATATAAAACAAACCTAATAAAATATAGTAGCGGAGTGACAATTAAAGCACCGTATACTGTTTTACTGTAAGTTGATGTGGTTCAATTATTGCTGCACTATGGACAGACATTTTTGTCAACAACAGGCAGCAGATTCACTCTGATTATTATCGGCTATTTATTGAGCACCATGATTATTGCAGACACCTTTTACACTGTTTTTATCCGTCCATATTCTCTTTGCACAGTACATTTAACATTAGTCTAAGTCAGTTCTGTAAATAGCTTCATCAGAGCACTAAATACAAACACACTGAGCTAAGATTGTCATAGCACTGATAACTGGTTTACTGCTGTAAATGACAATACAAGCCTTTGTAATTTGGATTGTTGTTTTATGGGAGCTTATGAGTGAGCTTTTTCCTCTTTTTCTGGACTATTTAAATGGTTGATCACTGCAAAGTGCTGTTAAATAACATTTATGAGTATTGCAAAGGCACAACTTCACATATACAGCTATGGAAATCTATCCGTGATATTAATGTGGGCTAATTACAGAAACAAAGTGGGACGACTATAAACACAGAGAGCAGCGTCTCACATTTTAAATTCATTTTATTGTGAAATAAGTTGACAATTGTGCCATTAAGAGGCTAAACTCTAATTTTATCCAGGCTCATCACTTCTCCACTGACATTAGCTAACTAGCCAGCAAACTACACCTGCATTAATAAAGTAGCAGCTAGCCAAACTGAAGCTCAGCAACGTCATCTCACTTAGTTTTACTGTAATATTTCAGCATGAACTTCACTAACAGGAGCTGGTTTGTTCACTACTGGAGCTTTTTATGCTCAGTTTCATTCTTTAATTTGCTCCCGGATTCCACAGTAACGGGATGCTAATCGGGCTAATGCTAATCGTCAAACTAGCTTAACGTCTCTGGAACTTTAGCTACTTTGCTAGCGGCTACGAAGCTAACTTCCTGCCGAGATAAAACGTATTTTAACGCGGTTCTGGTTCGTTTTAAGATCTCCGCTGCTTTATGAAGCTCGGTCTGACTGTATTTAAATTATCACTAAGCAGGTGTAGACGAACCTCCATGGGTTTGTGCTCACCGCGGGTCGGGCGGGCCTCCTCTTCCTCCTCTTCCTCCTCCTCTCTGACCCGCCGCCATTTTGCCTCAGTACCTGCTGCTGCTCACAAGATGGCGGAGTGAAGCCAGAAGGTGTTTGTTAAAGCTCGAATATCCAGTTTAATGTGTCTGCAGCTGCTTTTATCTTTATTAAACGGTCATAAAAACATCATTAATATGTCTCTGCATTATTGCTTTACTTCCTCAGTGTCAGTGGCAGTATTACTCATTAATTCTCTATTCCAGTCCTAATTTTTGTACTTATTTTTATTTATTTTCAGTAGTATATTGGACTTATATCCTATTATTTTTCTATCCGACACTGCTTTTCCTCTCATGTTATGTCATTTTGCTTTCTGAGCAATATCTGATGCAAGAATTTAAATCAGGATTAATACAGTTTTTGTTTTTAAAACCTTATTTCCCTGCTCTGTGATCTACATTATGGACATTCTAGCTGGTTTTTAACTTTAAAGGACTAATTCACCTCATATTACACAGTATTCTACCTGCTAAAAAGACATTGCAGCCTCCATATTGTGACTGAAGTGTTATCAATGCATCGACATGATTTCCTTCATGAGGGTTATAAGGGTACAAGGCAGGTGCATGTTGAGCCTCACAGCTGCAGTCGTTGCCAATGTTGAGGATTTTGGAGATGACCTCCATGCTGACGCCCTCATACGGATCCACAGCTTCTTTGGTGACCATCAGAGTGACGGCCTTGATGGTGTAGCCGCTGCACTGGTCTTTCTTGTTCCATGGGAACACTGGGTTTCCTCCGGTCCCCGGTTCAGATCCATGTTCACTGCTCCATAGCGCTGGTTGTGGAGGCTCTGATACTCCTTGTCATTGGTGGAGACATGCAGATCTCTGAGGGCCCCCTTGCTCTGGGTGGTGTGACGGTACCAGATGAAGACGGGGGCCCCTCCTGCTCCTCTGTTGGTGTTTTCGTCCACTCGGATGTAACTGTTCTCCAAGTAGTCTTCGTCTCCCTGGAAGGCGGTGGCGGTGGTGATGTCACAGATGTACGTTGCCGTCTCTCTCTTCGCCCACAGGAAGACCCGATGTCCTCCTCCTTCAGATGGCAGGCCAGTCTCTGCCAGTCCAACTCAAACTTCTGGGCTTTGTCGTCCGTGGAGGCGTCCAGGTCCACCATGGGAACGTGGTACTTGGAGGAACCTTTGCAGAACCACAGATAGATGCAGTTCCCTCCTGCTCCAGCGTTGAGGTTTTGGGGGATCTTGTGGTACCCTGCGCTGATCAGGCCCTTACTCAGGTCATGGCTGAAGGAAAACTGGATCCTGCTGATGGTTCATTTTCTTTCCTCCTTTGTTCAGATGTACACCAGCTTTGATGAAGCCTTGTGCACGGAGCTGACTCTCCTCATCCTCATCCAGAGACACTTCCAGGTCGGTGATGTACTTTGGCAGTTTGGCTTCCTGCAGCAAATCAAGTCAAGAGATTCGTGGGTGAACACACACTGATGGAAAGGGCTTTTCCCCTTCACTCAGATAACATATTACACATTATTACTTCACATTTCAAATACAGCAGTGGACAGTTCACTTATTCAGGCTGGAATCACAGCAACAACAGCAGCAGGAGGAAACTTTATTGATAACACTTTTTTTATGACAAACAACCTCTAAAAGGATCAATTCAAACAAATCCTCAGCACAAAATAAAGGTCAAATAAAATCAGCGTCAGTAAAACAGCAACGATGCATTTTGGACAAACTGGAAGCTGTCGGTGTCCACATGATGCTTTCCATCAACAATCACATGGTTCCATTTCTGTCATTACTGAAGGGATGAAGCTTTCAATTAACGTCTAAAAATCAAAGTGGAGCCACAAAACTAAGATAATTAAAGTTGCTTCACTGAGTTTATTGTTGGTTCATTTGGTCAATTGTTGGTTTATTGTTGGTTTATAGTTGATTTTGTGGTTTATTGTTGGTTTGTTTCCTTCAGTGTTGGCTTATGGTGGTTAATTGTCTGGTTCATGTAGTTTATTTTTAGTTCTTGTGGTCTATTGTTGGTTCTTTTGGTTTATTGTTGGTTTACTGTTGGTCCATGTGGTTTTGCTGCTGGCCTTTGTGATTTATTGTTGGATTATATTCTTGTTTGTTGGTTTTTGTTGTTTACTGTTGGTTCATTTGGTTATTGTTTGGTTCATGTTCTTCTTTTGTTGGTTTGTTGTTGATTCATGTATACTTTTGTCCTTTAATGATTGTAAACATGTTTTTCTGACTGTGAGGGGATTCATGTTCTGTAGTTCAGTGATACTGAATCCAAAGAAAGTCTTTTAAAGTGGATAATAAACTGTGTCTTTGTTCATGCTCTTTATATGCTGCTGTGAATTCAATTTGTTTAAATGCCTTGTGGTCGACTCTAAATTCTGTCTGATCCCGTTTGGCTTTTAGAGCACTGAACAAAACACATCAGTATGTTTATTTTTTAAATAAATATCATATAGATCAGTGAGTTCTGGTGCCACTCAGTCATCCCCTCTGACATTGGACCAGGCAGGTGAGTCCTGGATTGTTTATGGTCTTTTAGCCATGTGGGGTTGGAGTGACGACATACATGTAAAACACCCCATTAGTCAGTTAGAAGTGAAGAATCATAGCTTAATAATTATAACTGTATTCATTTATCACCTTTAAAAACAAAAGAATTAAATCAAGGAGTGGCACTAGGAGGTAGGACAGTGTCTCCAGACAGTATTTGATTACCTAATTGACCTGTAGACTCCATCTTCTGGACAAACAGCTACAGGACGTCTTCATCAAAACAGAGTCTCTCAGAATGTTTGTCAGGGAATGTGAAAGTTACTCGCCGGAGGAGCTTGCTGTCGAGGGCTGTGGTTTCTGGGGGCTGTGTTAGGAGTCCAGGCCTGGGACTGTACAAAATAAGACCTTATTAAAAATATTATGTATATCCAATTGCAGAAACCATGTTTGAATTCCAGAACTCTGTTCTACTTAAAGAGACAAACATCAATAGTTTTGTTTTGTTGCTACAACCTGTCAAACCTGCTCAGTCAGTAATAAAAGTTCAATGAAAAGAACTTTATTCTAATTTTTGTGACTGAGTTTTTAATATTAAATCGTATTCTCTGGTTATTTTTATGTTAGTGTGACATGCAGCTACATGTGGGTCAGAAAACAGAATATGAGCTCAAAGATGGGACGATTCTTGAAAGCTTTCGCCTCACCCGTAATTAGACACCATCTAATCTACTGGTCCAGTTCAGCAGATTCTGAATCAGGATGAGAAATAACAGTCAAACGTCAGATTTTCAGGTTTATTTGTTCCTGAGATGTTGTTCAAACAGCCTTAACTCATTGGCTGCCAGCCATTTTCAAGCATTTTGACTGATTTTTCAAGACCCACAGAATATTTTGTACTATGACCATATAAAATCTGAAACCAGATTCTGAAAGAGTAGACTTTCTACTTTCATCAGTAAAAAAAGTTTGTTTCCAGCTTGTTTCGTTCTTCTGTAATCAGCAGTTGAATAGAGGCAAGTTTCACACAAAATGCCAGTTTCTGACCAAAAAGCTGAGAAAACAGGATTTTAGTGAAAAGAAACAAGCAGAACAGAAACTTTGAGGCTCATGTTTTTTGCTTTAGTGTTACGAGGGGGGAAAGCAGAGAACCCAGGTGCAGACACAGAACTTACGGATGAGCAGAATGTTTAATTAAGATGCTGAAATACTGAACCCAGAACAAACTAGAACAAAGATTAACCCTGGTGACAACTGAAACAAACCCAATACAAATACATACAAAACCCTACAAAACTCAAAGCCAACATGAAAAGGAAATGTAAGGAGAACTTAATTTACAAGCAACAACTAGAATACTAAACAGGAAAACTCAAACCAGACTCAACTGAAAGTAAAACTGAACGAAAAACTAAACACAGGTGAAGTAAACTGAAATCAGTAAAAACACAAAGCTAACAAACAACAAAAAACAGCTAAACTCAAAACTGGCCACAAAGGGAAAAATCAAAGAACACCACAAAATGAGACTAATACAAAACACAACTACAAAACTCAAAAAATACTCAAACAGACCAAGTGGAAAACAAACTACACCAAATGTTAAATGTGACAAATTAACAAAAGACTCAAAGCATACAAACAGAGTAATCAACGACACCAAAGGCTACAGTCCAAAACAAATCAAAACTTAACTGGTGACAGGCAGGATCCAGGCAGGGAGAGTGACACAAAGGCAGGGGGGGTAAAGCAGACAGGTTACGAGGGAACAGGCAGAAGACAGCACGGGGACAGACAGTGAACCGGGGAGTGTAGTTTATGGTCTGGCAGAGAGTGACTGAATGAACCGGGCTTTTATGGTAGCTGGTGATTAGTGAACACAGGTGAGCCTCTGCCTGCAGCTGATTCAAGTCAGTAATCAAGCTGCAGGCAGAGCTGAGGTGACTGAGGGAGAAAGTGAGGACAGACAGACAGGTGTGAGGGTGAGAGAGAATGAAATAAAACCAAGCTGAAGACAGACACAGACAGGGCAGGAGCAAGGATCATGACATTTAGTGACACTTCAAACATCTGAACATTGGTTCCTTCTATCAAACAATAAAAACAACACTGAGAAAGGGCTTTTGATGGCAAAATTATTATTATTTCACAAATGTATAACAATGTAAAATGAAAATTTTACATCTGACAAACATGTATGAACTTATTTCCAGGTTTGTGTTTATGGATGTGAATCTGGTGGGTTGGGGTCTTCCTCACGACCTCTGCTGGATGGACGACCTGTAAATTATAGAAATACATACAATTACCATAAAATACACGTGTTTGCTGCAGTGTGATGTGGAGAAAGATGCTTTTTTTTAACCTTTCTTCTTAGCGCTGCCAACAGGAGTGGATCTCTGCTGGATGCACCATCTGTAAACTGAACATTGCTTCACGTCAGTCCTGACAACAGATTTTACAGTAGTTTATATGATGTAGTGGGACTAAATGGGGTTCATGTGGCCTGGACTGAAGAAGGGGGGATCGCTTTGAGGTCGGGATCGCGTTGATGTCGGGACCGATTGTCTGTCAAACCATGCTCAAAACGATAGCAATAACAGTTAGCTAGCTAGCTAGCTAGCTAGCAAGTCAGCAAATCAAATGGATCTTTATTTATAAAGCAGGTTAGTTCTCACCTCCTTCATGTCTTCTGGAGAATCTGGAACGAGGCTCTGCTGCTCCGGTTGACCCAGAGGGCAGCAGATCATCTGGAGAATCTGGATCAGGTTCTGAATTCATCCGATCCAGATTCGTCTGAGCTGGGCTGTGGAGAAATGCCGCGTCGTGAAACGCGCCGACTATCACCGCTTGCCCCGGGTTTATGATCGTCTTCTCTCACGATCGCGACACTTTCAATAGTCAGCTTAGTGCCACACATGCTCTGCTCCAGTCTGATCAACAGACAATTATGTTTCCATCTCAAGCTAAAACTTCCAAGACACCAGTTTAAATGTCCATAGTTTGGATTTTAAAGAGTTTAATGCAAATCAGAGACGGTCAAGCAAAAGGCCTCTGATGATCTGAGATGGAATAACAAGCGACGATACTCAGGTTACTGCATTCCTCTCTGTGTTCTACATGGACCCGTCCAGTCCTTCTACCAGGTGGAACAGCTTTAACGAAACAGTTCAATACATTCAACGCTGGTTTCCACTGCAGCTCCTCCACCATCACTGAACGACATCAATCCATCAACACGACTTGATTTCATTCACGAGGGCCACATTTTAAGGATTATAACACACGGGATGGTTACATAATCATTTATTTATTTTTGTGCAAACTCTTTCATGAGTCGTGTTAATACCATCCTGAGCAAAGACGTCAGAGACACCAAACACACACAACCCAAACACCAGAAACATTCCCAGTATAACCTGGAGCTGCTACTAACGGTTATGTTCATCTTTGATCAATGTGCTGATTGTTCATTGATTACTTTCTGCAGTCATTGATTAGTTCTTTGGTTTGGTCAGTGTTCCTCAAAGCCGAACATGACAAATGTCTGGTTTAGTTCACGGCCTGACAACATTAAGTTCACTGTCACAGACGAGGAAAGAACCCAGTAAACATTTGACTTTAATGAGGTCGAACCAGAGAACCGACTCAAACCAATGATTCAATGATCAGAACAGCTGATGATCAATTTAATAGCCAATCAATTTATGGTTGCAGCTCCAGTAGAATGTTAAACATCAGGCCTGGTGATGCTGTAAAGGGCAAACCTTTGGTCTTTAACGTTTACTGGTGCATAGTTATGACCGTCTGAGATAAAAGCAGCTGTAAATGAATAAAATATCGAAAAACATACTTAAACCAGGATATAAAAAATCACTTATTGGCACAAAAGTAAATTAGATGTCCTTTTTGTTAGATGTGATGAATAATAGAGGACATCATCATAGAATATAAATCAAACCAGTTTAAACATCAGATTTTTTAGAGCTAATGAGCTCAAAGCAGCGACGACTGTTTCCCTTGGTGTCATCTCTTCAGCTGACTGACTACTGTGGAAAACATCTCTAGACTCCAACACAGCCTTCACACCGCGAACATGAACTTTAACACAAGCTGCAAGTTGCTGAAAGTCCGGCAACCACAAGTGTGCAGATCACCGGTTACGATCGATGTATACTCGATCAGGACTGGTAACGATCAGCACTGTGAAAACTACAGCCGCTGATTCACTGTATGGACAAGAGCATTAGGATGAGCATTAGGATGACATTCTAAATCCACTGGCATCAATATGGAGTTGATCCCCTCAATGCAGCTACAGCAGCTTCCACTCTTCCAGGAGGACTTCGGGGTGAGTCAGTGGGAATCTTCGTCCATCCATCCAGAAGAGCACTTGTCAGGTCAGACAAAAGGTTAAGGTCAAGGCTCTGTTCCTCCACACCAGATTCACCAAACCTTGTCTTTATGGGCCTTGCTTTGAACACTGGGGCACAGTGATGCTGGAAAAGAAAAGGTTCATCCCCAAACTGTTCCCACGAAGTTATTTAAATTGCCCAGTGCTTGATTTTATACACCTGTGGCTTTAAATAAGAACAGGAAACAGTTGTATGAACAGCCTCTCCCATTTCAGCTGTTGAAGCTTGTAATTACTTCAGAGGAGCCATAGGGGTCTTGGTGGCCTCCCTCAGTTGTTTCTTTCTTGGTAACTCTTGAGTTACTGTTTAAAGGCAATAATGAGGGAAAACTTCTAAGGGGATAAATACTCTTTATGGGCACTGTACTTGCAGACCCTTTATTCCTGCTTGTCGTAAACCCCTCAGATAAGAACAAAACCTCATCAGTAAACAGAAACACAGAGGTGATTAAAAGATGAAAACTTGAGTGCAACATTAACTAAGACAGTAAACAAGAGATTAAACCTGAACTCTGTGAAGTCTGATCTCCAGGATTTTAAGTTCGTGTTCGACTCCATCAACTTTTACTGAACCCGGCATGGAGAAATCTTCTACACATGGGTTCACTTTGTGTCCAGTGTGAGTACGCTGCTGTCTTTGTAGGGTTCCTTGTTGGTTGGAAGTTTGTCCACACTGGTCACAACAGCACTGTTCACCACTGGCAGAGTGCTGACAGGACTGAGAGTTTTGTCCATCTGTGCCGCTCTGCTTCCAAAACAAACACAAACACAGAGTAAGTCAAGCTTCCAGGAAATTTGACATTCATATACAAAGAGCACAACTGCAGGGGTTTAAACTGGAGACGTCCTGATCAAGTACTTTTGGCTCACGAGCCAAGGTCAGTCAGCAAATATTTAGTATCTGCTGATATCATATCTCTCCATAATGCACACTTCAGGTATCGCAGATGAGCTGAAGCACCTGGTTGCACCACATAATGATGTTTCTTACCAGACCTTCAAGACTGTTCTGTGTTGGAAAGCACAGAGAATTGTGGAACCTCAGCTAGTAAAGGAGCACTGTGACAAAGACTTGAATGAGGCTCACTGACATGAGGCCAGCAAGCAACTAGTAAATGAAGTTGGGTTCCTAAAGGATAGACATCCAACATCCTAGTAGAACGTTTAACACTGTTGTGACGTCTTTTCACCTTCATGTGTTAAAAGACGTGTTGAAAATAAGTTTGTTAGGATGTCAATCACGTCAAAATTCTCAATCTTACTTACACCCCCAGATTAAACTGGACCAGATTTCTGTTTCAAAACAAGTACAGGTCAGATTGAACCACAGCTGATAATGTGTAAATTGGACTGACTATAGTTGTTCCAAACAGCAAAATATCCAAATGATCAATAATGTGTACACTGTTAGTGAGACCAGTCTTTACATACCTCACTGTGCTGCAACTTGAATGTTGTCTTTCTGGTGTGAATCAGTTGGTGTCGTTTCAGATGACCAGAAGTTCTGAAATCCTTTCTACATTTGTCACATCTGTATGGTCTCTCCCCAGTGTGGGCACGTTGGTGAGCTGTAAGGTTGGCAATATAGTTAAAGCCTTTCCCACACTGCTCACAGTGGTATGGTTTCACCCCGGTGTGGGTAACTTCATGGGCTTTTAATTGTGAGTACCATGCAAACAGTTTGCCACAGTGATCACATATGTACACATCATGTCCGGTGTGGATGCGTTGGTGATATGTCAGGCTCTGTTGGTGCTTGAAAGATTTTCCACAGAAGTCACAGTGGTACAGCTTTCTTCCAGAGTGGGGGCAATGATGGATCAATAACTGTTCATTTGGAACAAAGGTTTTCACACACTGATCACAGCTGAATGCTTTCCCTTGACTGTGGATGAGTTGATGGGTTTTTAAATTACTCATCTGAGTAAAAGTCTTCCCACACTGATCACAGCTGAATGGTTTCACTCCACTGTGGATGAGTTGATGGGTTTTTAAATTACTCATCCGAGTAAAAGTCTTCCCACACTGATCACAGCTGAATTGTTTAACTCCACTGTGGATGAGTTGATGGGTTTTTAAATGACCCATCCGAGTAAAAGTCTTCCCACACTGATCACAGCTGAACGGTTTCACTCCACTGTGGATGAGTTGATGGGTTTTTAAATGACCCATCTGAGTAAAAGTCTTCCCACACTGATCACAGGTGAATTGTTTAACTCCACTGTGGATGAGTTGATGGATTTTTAAACTATCCATCCGAGTAAAAGTCTTCCCACACTGATCACAGCTGAACGGTTTCACTCCACTGTGGATGAGTTGATGGGTTTTTAAATCACGCATCCGAGTAAAAGTCTTGCCACACTGATCACAACTGAACGGTTTCACTCCACTGTGGATGAGTTGATGGCTTTTTAAATTACCCATATGAGTAAAAGTCTTCCCACACTGATCACAACTGAACGGTTTCACTCCACTGTGGATGAGTTGATGGGTTTTTAAATCACGCATCCGAGTAAAAGTCTTGCCACACTGATCACAGCTGAACGGTTTAACTCCACTGTGGATGAGTTGATGGCTTTTTAAATTACCCATATGAGTAAAAGTCTTCCCACACTGATCACAACTGAACGGTTTCACTCCACTGTGGATGAGTTGATGGGTTTTTAAACTACCCATATGAGTAAAAGTCTTCCCACACTGATCACAACTGAACGGTTTCACTCCACTGTGGATGAGTTGATGGGTTTTTAAACTACCCATCTGAGTGAAAGTCTTCCCACACTGATCACAGGTGAACGGTTTCACTCCACTGTGGATAAGTCGATGGGTTTTTAAATCACGCATCCGAGTAAAAGTCTTGCCACACTGATCACAACTGAACGGTTTCACTCCACTGTGGATGAGTTGATGGCTTTTTAAATTACCCATATGAGTAAAAGTCTTCCCACACTGATCACAACTGAACGGTTTCACTCCACTGTGGATGAGTTGATGGGTTTTTAAATCACGCATCCGAGTAAAAGTCTTGCCACACTGATCACAGCTGAACGGTTTCACTCCACTGTGGATGAGTTGATGGGTTTTTAAACTACCCATATGAGTAAAAGTCTTCCCACACTGATCACAACTGAACGGTTTCACTCCACTGTGGATGAGTTGATGGGTTTTTAAACTACCCATCTGAGTAAAAGTCTTCCCACACTGATCACAGGTGAACGGTTTCATTCCACTGTGGATAAGTCGATGGGTTTTTAAATCACGCATCCGAGTAAAAGTCTTCCCACACTGATCACAACTGAACGGTTTCACTACACTGTGGATGAGTTGATGGCTTTTTAAATGACCCATATGAGTAAAAGTCTTCCCACACTGATCACAACTGAACGGTTTCACTCCACTGTGGATGAGTTGATGGGTTTTTAAATGATCCACTCGAGTAAAACTCTTCCCACACTGATCACAGGTGAACGGTTTCACTCCACTGTGGATGAGTTGATGGATTTTTAAACTACCCATCTGAGTAAAAGTCTTCCCACACTGATCACAGGTGAACGGTTTCACTCCACTGTGGATGAGTTGATGGGTTTTTAAATTACCCATCTGAGTAAAAGTCTTCCCACACTGATCACAGGTGAACGGTTTCACTCCACTGTGGATGAGTTGATGGGATTTTAAACTACTCATCTGAGTAAAAGTCTTCCCACACTGATCACAGCTGAACGGTTTTTCCCCAGTGTGAATACGTTGGTGAATTCTTAGTTTTGTTGCTGTGATAAAAGTCTTGCCACATTGCTCACAAGTCACTGATTTATCTCCGTTTGCCGTTGCTGGGGAAGCTTTCTCATCCTCCTCACAGTTCTGACGTCTCATTCCAATGCTACATTGACGGTTCTGTAGCGACAGACATAGATAAAAACAGAGGCAGTGAATGAAATGCATGTACTTGGACGTGAGGTTTAAACAAGATGAAGAATTTGCAGACATGTGAGCAGCTCTGTTATTAGAGACATTGAAATTTGCCAACAAGTTAACAATATAAACAAGAAATGTTTCACTGCTCCATAGTTCTCCATGTTCTGCATTGCAGTTTTAGCATTATAAGATAGAAGTCTGTGTCAAACACCATAAAACTCAAAGTAGAGCAAGGACTGATGGCAGTGTACTATGAGAACCTGTTGATCCCTACACTTTGTGTTAAGTTACATTATTGGATCAATGTACAATATGTAAAGCATACAACACCGACATCCAGAGTCGGGTCGGGCTGGCAGCAGGCTACACAAGTCATTCCAGATGTCTCTTTCCCCACCGACACTTTCCATCACCTCCTGGGGGATCACAAGTTGTTCCCAGGCCACATAAGATATGTAATTCTGCCACTGAATTCTGGTTCTGTTCCGGGGTCTACTCCCAGTTGGACGTGCCCAGAAAACCTCAAAAGGGGCCCAGGAGGAATCCTGATCAGACGCCCAAACTACCTCAGCTGGTTCCTTCTGATGCAAAGTAGCACCAAGTCTACCCCCAGCTCCTGCCAGATGTCCACGTTCCTCACCCTATCTCTAAAGCTGACCATAGACCCTCTACAGGAGAATATTTTGGCTATCTGGGTATTCTTCTTTCAGACAGTACCCTGAGGCCATGACCACAGGTGAGGGTTGGGACAAAGACCAACTTGTACAAGTAAGTGTCATGTCAGTGTCCAGTCCATTGACTCAGAGAGTCTGACCCTCTGACTGAGGAGTTGTACAGTTTGATGGCCACAGGCAGGGAGGATTTCCTGTGGCGCTCTGTGGTGCAGCTTGGTGGGATGAGTCTCTTACTAAAGCAGCTGTCTTCTAACATGATCAGCCGTCAAGCTGAAGCTAGAGGTGAAAGACGTGGATGGGAGAGGGATGGAGTCCTTGTGTTGGAAAGCGCAGTATTGCTGGAAATCAGTGGAGGAGGTGAGTCATTGAGGGGGGCTCTTATAGGAGGATGAAAGGCTGTAAAATAGGGGGAGTCTCCAGCCAACATTACCAGGCTTTGGTCGGCCCACCTAAACAATTACAGCTACTTTAGACAATAAAAATGATAAATTAATAATTATAATAATATTACAAAGATGTGTTGCTCACTTTTTGTGAAGAAGTCATTTTTCCTCCGTTGTTGAGCTCACACAAAATGACCGACAACCTTCCTCTGCTCCTCCTCCTGCCAATCACCTGGAACATCAAACACATCTTAATCAGGATACCACTCTATGATCAAGTGTCAAAGTTCTTATTTGTTCATCAGCCAACACAGAATACAGATTTCAACTCATTGCTTCACTTTTACTTCTTTTTAATTTGACCCAAAGCTCATATAAATCAACTCAAACTGATAAAACAAGGAACACAGACAGAAAACAGGCATTGAAAAAAATCCCTTCACAGTGATCACAACTGGAAACTACTTCTGCCCTCTGGTGGACACTACAAACACTACAAACTAAATACAATACTCAATCTGCTGCATGATAAAAATGACTGTTCCTCTGTAGGACTAATGCTAAATACCCCAATCATCAACAGCTGCACGGGAAAGCTGCAATAAAGTGCTGGGACTAAAAAATACCCATGAAATAAAAATACAGACATTTAAAAACATGGAGACAAACATGGAGACTGTTCAAATTTAGTTTGTCACACTTTCACTGGATTCATGGACAAGTATTTGCATTAATTCACAAAATAACATGTTAGACTGTGACGCCTGGATGGATGTAAAACTGATTTGGTTGCTCATTGACATTTATATACAACATACAATGCAGCATCTTCATTGTCAATTTGTAACTTTCAGTATTCATAATAAAGGAAAACAAAGTTCAGAGGTAATTAGTAGGTACTCAGTTCCACACAGTCAGTGAGAGTTTAGCTCTCTTATCGCTCCACAGTACAAACTGTGTTTTAGTCTGTTTGTCTGTGACGTCCCAGTTCGTCCTTTTAAAGGCGTCCAGCAGCAGCAAGGAAACTCCTTCAGGCCGTGTTTTTACAGTTCTTATGGTGGGTTGAGCTTTTCTTCTAAAGACTGTGTGCTGAGGTTTACAGTTTGGACAAGTGATCTGACTGTCAGGTTAAGGGGGAGTGGTGGCGCAACAAGTTAAGCCTGGGGATACTGATCGGAAGGTCACAGGTTCAATCCGCCGTTGCGCTGCCATGTGGCAGCCCACTGCTCCTAACCAGGATGGGTCAAAATGCAGAGAGGAATTTCCCCAAGGGGATTAATAAAGGATAAATTATTATTACAAAATGTCTCCATTTTCTGACCCCAGCATATTAAATGTGAATGTTTTCTGGTCTCTTCAGTCCTCTGTGACATTGAACTGAATGTCTTTGGGCTGAGGACAAAACAAGACAGTCAGCGACACCATTTTCAAACAATTAACCTGTTAATCCATAAAACAATCAACAGATTCATCAGCAGGGAAAAGAATCAGCAGCAGCCCTAAATTAAAGGCAATATTATAGAACTGTTTGTGATGTTTAGGCGAATATCCTTGTTCAGACTGTAATTAACATGATTTAAGGATTGCTTTAATAAAGAAAATTAAATAAACAAGTAGAATATCAGTCAAAACCTTTAAAATATCATAATTTAGATGCATTCACAACAAATCCGTTAACATTAGTTCATATTAATATCTGCATGATATGAGTTCAACCACCCTTTAATGCTGTTCCATCTGCTAAAGGAGACTTAATGGAGAACAATGAAGAGGTACAATCAGGAAGGCTTTTGGCAGATGTTCACTTTCTGGAAAAACACCTCCGTTCATGTTTCTGTCGTTTTTCTGCCACTTCCTTCAGTAAAAACACCAACATGGAGACTTCATGAAGCTGTCCTTGAACATGTCCAACCGTTGTGAGTGTGAACCTACTAGAAGATGTGTGAGAAGCTCATGTCCCTCCACATGCCGGAGAACACCTCCAAGCGGACGGACTGTGTTTGCTGGAAGCGGCTCAGCAGCAGCTCGCAGTCCGTCTTCACCTGTTTCCGGAACAAATCCGAGTCGCTGCAGCTCAAACTCAACCTCACAGACTTTAACCTGCTTCTGTTGGCGGACATATGTTCGTCTTCTCACCGGTCTGATGAGAAAACGGCTCCGGCAGAGTAAACAAAGCGGCTCCGGTACGACCGTCGAGGATTTAGTGCGTCATCAGCGACCGACGTCTCAGTGAACCAATGGGCTCGCTCGAAATGAGTCGCACATGCGCAAAAGCGATCACTGCGCAATGGGACGGATTTTTTTTTTCTGCTCGACCATCTCTGATTGGCCTGAAATCTACGATCCAGTGAAGTATTAATATTTTAAAAAATATTTGTACAAAAAATTACATTGATGTACTGCGAAGTTTATGAGCTTATAAAAATAAAATTAATTTTAAAAAATACCCGCCGACTGAGTTCCTGTAAGATTTGTTATGCATTAAAATCTGAGGCTGTTTGAACACCAACATCTCTGGAAGTATTTAAGATAAAAACCCGAAATTTTCACTGTAACTTCTCATCATAACATTGATTTACAATCTACATTGTTGGACAAGGAGAACAAACCATTTCTGATTTTGGGCCAGTTCAAGTATGAAAAAAACTTGAGACAGTGATGAAAACTTCCATCTTTGGCCTCATCTATTAATGCCGTGAAAAAGTATTTCTGAATTCTTTTTTTTAATGTTTTCCCCACTTTAATGTTTAAGATCATCAAACAAATGTACATATCAACGACAACCCAAGTAAAAACAATATGCAGTTTTAAAATGATGATTTTATTTATTCAGGAAAAAACTTTTGAAAGCTACCTGGCCCTGTGTGAAAAAGTAATTGCCCCCTAAACCTAATAACTGGTTGGGCCACCCTCAGCAGCAACAACTGAAATCAAGTGTTTTCTCTAACTGGCAATGAGTCTTTTACGTCTCTGTGGAGACATGTTGGTCCACTCTTCTTTGTAGAATTGTTCTAATTCAGCAACACTGGAGGGATTTCCAGCATGAACAGCCTTTTAAGGTCACGTCACAGCATTTCAATGGGATTCAAGTCCAGACTTTGACGAGGCCACTCCAGAACCTTCACTTTGTTTTTAAAGCCATTCAGAAGTCAACTTGCTGGTGTGTTTTGGATCGTCGTCCTGCTGCAGAACCCGAGTGCCCTTCAGCTTGAGGTCACGAACTGATGGCCGAACATCCTCCTCCAGGATTTTCTGGTCGAGAGCAGAATTCATGGCTCCATCAATCACAGCAAGTCGTCCAGGTCCTGAAGCAGCAAAGCAGCCCCAGACCATCACGTTACCACCATGTTTGACTGCTGCTATCATGTTCTCTTTCTGAAATGCCGTGTTACTTTTACGTCAGATGTAACGAGACACACATCTTCCAAAACGTTCAACTTTGGTCTCGTCAGTCCATAAAATATTCTCCCAGAAGTCTTGGGGATCATTCAGGTGTTTGTTTGCAAAAGTAAGACGAGCCTTTGTGTTCTTCTTGGTCAGCAGTGGTTTTGGCCTTGGAACTCTGCCATGGATGTCATTCTTGCCCAGTCTCTTCCTCATTGTTCAGTCATGAACACTGACCTTAACTGAGCCAAAGGAGGCCTGCAGGTCTTTCGATGTTGTCCTGGTTCCTTTGTGACCTCCTGGATGAGTCGTCGCTGTGCTCTTGGGGTAACGTTGGTGGTTGGTCCACTCCTGGGAAGGTCCACCACTGTTCCATGCTTTCTCCATTTGTGGATAAAAGCTCTCACCGTGGTTCTCTGGAGTCCTAAAGCTTTAGAAATGGCTTTTAACCCTTTCCAGACTGATAGATGTCAATTACTTCATTTCTCATCTGCTCTTGAATTTCTTTGGATGGCCGCATGTTGTTGCAGCTGTATAAGATCGTTGGGCCGACTTCGTTTAGTCAGACAGGTTCTGTTTAAAGTGACTTCTTTGAATGAACAGGTGTGGAGGTGATCTGGCTTGGGTGTTTCCAGTGAAGTTGAACTCAGCTTTTCAAAAAATGTGATTCGCAACAGTTAATTCATGATTTAACAAGGGGGCAATTACTTTGTCACACAGGGCCAGGTAGCTTTGGATAACGTTGCTCCCTTCAAACATTGAATCATCATTTAAAAACTACATTTTGTGTTCACTTTGGTTATCTTCATCTAATATTTAAATTTGTATGATGGTCTGAAACATTAATGTGAGGAAAATACACAAAAAAAGAAGAATTTCAGATGGAGGCAAATACTTTTTAATGGCACTGTAAACATAAAAACTGATAAAGCAGTAAACTAGTGATATTTCTGAACCATGTGCAGCTGCATGTTTACAATAGTACAAAACAAACATACAGAATACTTTTAATATCAAAATGGAAAAGAAAGTTGTTTTTGTTTTTAACTGACAGAGCAGATGTTTTTGTTGTTCAACACAGCAGAATTCTGAATTAACATCATGATCAGAAATAGCAGTAAAAATGTCAGCTGTTTATGAGATGTTGTTGTTCAAACAGCCTCAAAGTTAAATGTGTAAAAAAAAACCTGCTGACAGGAGGCCAAAGGACAGGTGTGTGTTGTTAAGTGTCGAGGAAAGCATTTGATATATTGAGCTAAAACTTTACAGATATCATTTAAAACATCCAACGTTTCTGATAAAAAGAGCCAATGGTAACGAGTTTAAATGAAACACCTGAATTTAATGATCAATCTATTCAAACAATGGAACAAGACAGAACAGCCTTAAGCTGCTGTAGCGTAACTACACTTTACAATGAAATTGCACTGGTTAATGAAGGGGAACCATCTCAGATTACTGAGAAAATGATCATTCTAGATTAAGTCTCACAGAAACTTTAACTGAATGAAGTTTATCAGTGTCTTAGCTGAAAATCGTAAATTCTGATTAAATTGACCTCAGAAAAACACAGAAACCATAAATTGGTCTAAATGAATATATTTATTAACTAATCTACTAATATAACATACATGAGCTATAGCAGTTGAGTCAGAGTGTGTGTATGGTGAATGTGTGACGCCAGATTATCAAACAAAATGAAGAGGATGATGGTGAAAGAAGGGTAATTAGCCAACGATCTAAAGTTCTGATTTAGATTAACGAATGATAAACCCTGTTATCAAGTTATTACAGCATCAACCCAATCAGGAGCAGATAGGAGAGGTGGGCTTTGCCTACTTTGAACAGAGCTGTCTGGTCGGAGCCTCCGTGAGCTGGAACGTTAGGTTGGAAGCCTTGAGTGACGAGTCTGGGCGGATGTTTCCGAAGCGTCGTCTAGGTTGCTAGGCAACGTTCTGCCGATGGAGCCCTCACAGCCGCAGGACCAGAGATTCTGCCAGCAGAATCCTGACGATGGCACACAGGTGGTAGTTGGTGGTGGTTGGTGGTGGTGGGTGGTAGGCAGCCGGGCGCAGAGTGCACAGTCGTCCGACTTGATGGAGAATAACTTTATTATTAACTGTGGCTCTGTTAGATTTGACAGCGTTTGGTGTTAGCCGCAAAATCTCTGAAAAAAACTGTTCTGTTAATACAAAAATCGACTTTAACTGATTCTTGTTGGTTTGGCTTAAAAAGAATGGTAGTGAAGCAGCGCCGACTTAGATGAGGGTGAGCACGATCTAAATAAAAAGGTCTAAAAGATTAACAAAGAGCCACAACAATAAAACGCGCAAAAATTTGATTTAAAAACTGAGCGAAGACAAAAAGGTAAAAATCGAGGAATATCAGAAAAATGGTAAGAGAGAGAGCGTCAAGTAGAAAAAAAGATGGCAAGGAAGCGAGAAAAAAATGGCAAGGGGAGAGCCCCGGACAAAGCGGTCCTCCACTTCTATCATCTGGCCTCTGGTGGGTGTTTATTCTGGGCGTGGATAACAGTTTCCCTCTAATACTTGCAACCCGACTCTGCTTCTTTGTCTAAGAGGAGAGAAAGTTGCCCTTTTAGATTGAAATACAAAAATTATGTTACATGCGCAAAGACGATCTATCCATCTCTCACCATGACCCATCGATATGAAACAAAGGGATGATAACATACATATACATCATAAGACAGTAGACGACACAAAAATAGGAATGAAATATGAAAGTTCTGATATGTTAATATGCGATTGTGTATATGTCATGTTTATGTTATCACTGGTGAATATAACACATTGGATGAAATGTGGCAGCAAAATATGGCAGATTTTCCCCACTATCACTTTTAATCCATTACAACATATCACTACCGTTGGTTGTCTAGTGCCGGCAAAACAGTGTATCTGATGTCGCTAGATGGCGCTGTGGGTCCATGGTAGAAATGTGAATATTCTTGTAAAGTCTTAACTTTGCTCCCACATCACCTAGAAATGCAATTTTTGGACAGTTGATATAGGATACCATGTTGAGGCTGATGTAGGCACAAACACATGAAACAAATACAGTTAGGTCCATAAGTATTTGGACATTGACACAATTTTCAGCATTCCAGCTCTGTACAACACCACAATGGATTTGAAATGAAACAATCAAGATGTGCTTTAAGTGCAGACTTTGAGCTTTAATTTGAGGGTATTTACATCCAAATCAGATGAACGGTGTAGGAATTACAACACATTTTATATGTGCCTCCAACTTTTTAAGGGACCAAAAGTAATTGGACAATTGGCTACTCAGCTGTTCCATGGCCAGGTGTGTGTTAATCCCTCATTATTTCATTTACAAGGAGCAGATAAAAGGCCTGCCGTTCATTTCTAGTGTGGTATATTCATTTGGAATCTGGTGAGGTCATCTCTCAATATGAAGTCCAAAGAGCTTCACTATCAGTGAAACAAGCCATCATTAGGCTGAAAAATCAAAATAAACCCATCAGAGAGAAGCAAAAACATTAGGTGTGGCCAAATCAACTGTTTGGTACATTCTTAAAAAGAGAGAACGCACTGGTGAGCTCAGCAACGCCAAAAGACCTGGAAGACCACCGAAAACAAGTGTAGTGGATGACAGACGAATCCTTTCCCTCATTAAGAAAAAACCCTTCACAACAGTTGGACACATCTAGAAAACTCTCAAGGAGGTAGGTGTATCTGTGTCCAAGTCAACAATTAAAAGAAGACTTCACCAGAGGAAATACAGAGGTTTCACCACAAGATGTAAACCATTGGTGAGCCTCAAAAACAGGAAGGACACATTAGAGTTTGCCAAGAAACATCTAAAAGAGCCTGTGCAGTTCTGGAACGACATCTTATGGACAGATGAGACAAAGATCAACTCGTACCAGGATGATGGAAAACTCATTGGACGGCGCTTCACAATGCAGATGGACAATGACCCGAAGCAAACTACGAAAGCAACCAAAGAGTTTTTAAAGGCAAAGAAGTGGAATGTTCTGCAATGGCCAAGTCAATCACCTGACCTGAATCCAGTTGAGCTGCATTTCACTTGCTGGAGACAAAACTGAAGGGAAAAACCCCAAAGAACAAGCAGGAAGTGAAGACAGCTGCAGCAGAGGCCTGGCAGAGCATCACCAGGGACCAAACCCAGCGTCTGGTGATGTCCATGAGTTCCAGACTACAGGCTGTCATTGACTGCAAAGGATTTGCAATAAAATATTAGAAAGTGACAATTTGATTTATGATTATGTTAGTTTGTCCAATTACTTTTGGTCCCTTAAAAAGGTGGAGGCACATATAAAATGTATTGTAATTCCTACACCGTTCATCTGATTTGGATGTAAATACCCTCAAATTAAAGCTCAAAGTCTGCACTTAAAGCACATCTTGATTGTTTCATTTCAAATCCATTGTGGTGTTGTACAGAGCTGGAATGCTGAAAATTGTGTCAATGTCCAAATACTTATGGACCCAACTGTAAATAGAACAGTAGTTATTCAGTCCGTGCCTGTGTGAATGAATGAAGAGAAGACACAGTTCCAGGTCTTCCACTGGTATGCGGCCAAAATTTATGGCCTCTCCTTATCAGTTAGGGATGGAAAGGGGTTTGAAATGTGTCCATGGGAGAGATGCAGCAAAAACAGTCTCAACTCAGTGTGAGGTGCAGTCCCTTTGAAGTTGAGGGTTCCAAAGTGTCAACGTTCCACAGGTTATCTCATTCCTCATCAGGAGGCATGAGATTTGTGCAATAATTACTGACCATGCTTGTCGCTGACCTCTGCTCATGAAATGGAACTGTCTTTATGTTGTCGAGTGTTTTTTTGTTGTACACTGTGCCTGTAGCAAGGAGCACTGCTGTCTAAGGCAAATTTCCTGAAAGGGACAATAAAGTTTATCTATCTATCTATCTATCTATCTATCTAGAAGAACAAAGAAGTGAATATGGCACAGTTTGCTCCGATGAGTTACAAATGGTGATTCTTCCTGAGGACGGTTGGGTTCACTGGCCTGTGTAGTGTTCAATGTGGCAGTTTAATGGTAGGAGTAGACACAAAGTCTACCCAGATGTGTTGTTTTTACTTGGGGTGTCCTCTCACTTAGTGTTCCACAGAGAGGGGGAAGGCTGTGTCCGCTACACTACAATTTCATTTAAAAATAAAGTAATTCTAGCTTTGTAGTGCACTCCTCAGAAATTAAAGAAACCTCATCAGTGAACAGAAACACAGAGGTGATTAAAAGATGACAACTTGAGTGCAGCATTAACTAAGACAGTAAACAAGAGATTAAACCTGAACTCTGTGAAGCCTGATCTCCAGGATTTTAAGTTTGTGTTCGACTCCATCTACTTTTACTGAACCCGGCATGGGGAAATCTTCTACACAGGGGTTCACTTTGTGTCCAGTGTGCGTACGCTGCTGTCTTTGTAGGGTTCCTTGTTGGTTGGAAGTTTGTCCACACTGGTCACAACAGCACTGTTCACCACTGGCAGAGTGCTGACAGGACTGAGAGTTTTGTCCATCTGTGCCGCTCTGCTTCCAAAACAAACACAAACACAGAGTAAGTCAAGCTTCCAGGAAATTTGACATTCATATACAAAGAGCACAACTGCAGGGGTTTAAACTGGAGACAACCTGATCAAGTACTTTTGGCTCACGAGCCAAGGTCAGTCAGCAAATATTTAGTATCTGCTGATATCATATCTCTCCATAATGCACACTTCAGGTATCGCAGATGAGCTGAAGCACCTGGTTGCACCACATAATGATGTTTCTTACCAGACCCTCAAGACTGTTCTGTGTTGGAAAGCACAGAGAATTGTGGAACCTCAGCTAGTAAAGGAGCACTGGGACAAAGACTTGAATGAGGCTCACTGACATGAGGCCAGCAAGCAACTAGTAAATGAAGTTGGGTTCCTAAAGGATAGATATCCAACATCCTAGTAGAACGTTTAACACTGTTGTGACGTCTTTTCAGCTTCATGTGTTAAAAGAGGAGTTGAAAATAAGTTTGTTAGGATGTCGATCACGTCAAAATTCTCAATCTTACTTACACCCCCAGATTAAACTGGACCAGATTTCTGTTTCAAAACAAGTACAGGTCTGATTGAACCACAGCTGATAATGTGTAAATTGGACTGACTATAGTTGTTCCAAACAGGAAAATATCCAAATACTCAATAATGTGTACACTGTTAGTGAGACCAGTCTTGACATACCTCACTGTGCTTCAACTTGAATGTTGTCTTTCTGGTGTGAATCTGTTGGTGTCGTTTCAGATGACCAGAAGTTCTAAAATCCTTCCTACATTTGTCACATCTGTATGGTCTCTCCCCAGTGTGGACACATTGGTGACCTTTAAGGATGGCAATAGAGTTAAAGCCTTTCCCACACTGCTCACAGTGGTATGGTTTCACCCCGGTGTGGGTAACTTCATGGGCTTTTAATTGTGAGTACCATGCAAACAGTTTGCCACAGTGATCACATATGTACACATCATGTCCGGTGTGGATGCGTTGGTGACATTTTAGGCTCTGTTGGCGCTTGAAAGATTTTCCACAGAAGTCACAGTGGTACAGCTTTCTTCCAGAGTGGGGGCAGTGATGGATCAATAACTGTTCATTTGGAACAAAGGTTTTCACACACTGATTACAGCTGAACGGTTTAACTCCACTGTGGATGAGTTGATGGGTTTTTAACTTACTCATCTGAGTAAAAGTCTTCCCACACTGATCACAGCTGAACGGTTTAACTCCACTGTGGATGAGTTGATGGGTTTTTAAATTACTCATCTGAGTAAAAGTCTTCCCACACTGATTACAGCTGAACGGTTTAACTCCACTGTGGATGAGTTGATGGGTTTTTAAACTATCCATCCGAATAAAAGTCTTCCCACACTGATCACAGGTTAATGGTTTCACTCCACTGTGGATGAGTTGATGGCTTTTTAAACTATCCATCCGAGTAAAAGTCCTCCCACACGGATCACAGGTTAATGGTTTCACTCCACTGTGGATGAGTTGATGGGTTTTTAAACCACCCATCCGAGTAAAAGTCTTCCCACACTGATCACAGCTGAACGGTTTTGCTCCACTGTGGATGAGTTGATGGGTTTTTAAATCACCCATCTGAGTAAAAGTCTTCCCACACTGATCACAGCTGAACGATTTAACTCCACTGTGGATGAGTTGATGGGTTTTTAAATGACCCATCTGAGTAAAAGTCTTCCCACACTGATCACAACTGACCGGTTTAACTCCACTGTGGATGAGTTGATGGGTTTTTAAACTACCCATCTGAGTAAAAGTCTTCCCACACTGATCACAGCTGAACGGTTTCACTCCACTGTGGATGAGTTGATGGGTTTTTAAATTCCCCATCCGAGTAAAAGTCCTCCCACACTGATCACAGCTGAATTGTTTAACTCCACTGTGGATAAGTTGATGGGTTTTTAAACTATCCATCCGAGTAAAAGTCTTCCCACACTGATTACAACTGAACGGTTTAACTCCACTGTGGATGAGTTGATGGGTTTTTAAATCACGCATCTGAGTAAAAGTCTTCCCACACTGATCACAGCTGAACGGTTTAATTCCACTGTGGATGAGTTGATGGGTTTTTAAATTACCCATCCGAGTAAAAGTCTTCCCACACTGATCACAGCTGAACGGTTTAATTCCACTGTGGATGAGTTGATGGGTTTTTAAATGACACGTCCGAGTAAAAGTCGTCCCACACTGATCACAGCTGAACGGTTTCGCTCCACTGTGGATGAGTTGATGGGTTTTTAAATCACCCATCCGAGTAAAAGTCTTCCCACACTGATCACAACTGACCGGTTTAACTCCACTGTGGATGAGTTGATGGGTTTTTAAATGACCCATCTGAGTAAAAGTCTTCCCACACTGATCACAGCTGAACGGTTTCACTCCACTGTGGATGAGTTGATGGGTTTTTAAATTCCCCATCTGAGTAAAAGTCTTCCCACACTGATCACAGCTGAATTGTTTAACTCCACTGTGGATAAGTTGATGGGTTTTTAAACTATCCATCCGAGTAAAAGTCTTCCCACACTGATTACAACTGAACGGTTTAACTCCACTGTGGATGAGTTGATGGGTTTTTAAATCACGCATCTGAGTAAAAGTCCTCCCACACTGATCACAGGTGAATTGTTTAACTCCACTGTGGATGAGTTGATGGGTTTTTAAATGACCCATCCGAGTAAAAGTCTTCCCACACTGATCACAGCTGAACGGTTTAATTCCACTGTGGATGAGTTGATGGGTTTTTAAATGACACATCTGAGTAAAAGTCTTCCCACACTGATCACAGCTGAATGGTTTTTCCCCACTATGAATACGTTGGTGATTTCTTAGCTTTGTTGCTGTGATAAAAGTCTTGCCACATTGCTCACAAGTCACTGATTTATCTCCGTTTGCCGTTGCTGGGGAAGCTTTGTCATCCTCCTCACAGTTCTGACGTCTCACTCCAATGCTACATTGACGGTTCTGTAGCGACAGACAAAGATAAAAACAGAGGCAGTGAATGAAATGCAATTGTGACAAATTTGACCTTCAAGTCTGACTTGCATGTACTTGGACGTGAGGTTTAAACAAGATGAAGAACTTGCAGACATGTGAGCAGCTCTGTTATTAGAGACATTGAAATTTGCCAACAAGTTAACAATATAAACAAGAAATGTTTCACTGCTCCATAGTTCTCCATGTTCTGCATTGCAGGTTTAGCATTATAAGATAGAAGTCTGTGTCAAACACCATAAAACTCAAAGTAGAGCAAGGACTGATGGCAGTGTACTATGAGAACCTGTTGATCCCTACACTTTGTGTTAAGTTACATTATTGGATCAATGTACAATATGTAAAGCATACAACACCGACATCCATAGTCGGGTCGGGCTGGCAGCAGGCTACACAAGTCATTCCAGATGTCTCTTTCCCCACCGACACTTTCCATCACCTCCTGGGGGATCACAAGTTGTTCCCAGGCCACATAAGATATGTAATTCTGCCACTGAATTCTGGTTCTGTTCCGGGGTCTACTCCCAGTTGGACGTGCCCAAAAAACCTCAAAAGGGGCCCAGGAGGAATCCTGATCAGATGCCCAAACTACCTCAGCTGGTTCCTTCTGATGCAAAGTAGCACCAAGTCTACCCCCAGCTCCTGCCAGATGTCCACGTTCCTCACCCTATCTCTAAAGCTGACCATAGACCCTCTACAGGAGAATATTTTGGCTGCTTGTATCTGTGATGCAAGCAGCCAGGGTATTCTTCTTTCAGACAGTACCCTGAGGCCACGACCACAGGTGAGGGTTGGGACAAAGACAAACAACAATTACAGCTACTTTAGACAATAAAAATGATAAATTAATAATTATAATAATATTACAAAGATGTGTTGTTTACTTTCTGTGAAGAAGTCATTTTTCCTCCGTTGTTGAGCTCACACAAAATGACCGACAACCTTCCTCTGCTCCTCCTCCTGCCAATCACCTGGAACATCAAACACATCTTAATCAGGATACCACTCTATGATCAAGTGTCAAAGTTCTTATTTGTTCATCAGCCAACACAGAATACAGATTTCAACTCATTGCTTCACTTTTACTTCTTTTTAATTTGACCCAAAACTGATATAAATCAACTCAAACTGATAAAATAAGGAACACAGACAGAAAACAGGCATTGAAAAAAATCCCTTCACAGTGATCACAACTGGAAACTACTTCTGCCCTCTGGTGGACACTACAAACACTACAAACTAAATACAATACTCAATCTGCTGCATGATAAAAATGACTGTTCCTCTGTAGGACTAATGCTAAATACCCCAATCATCAACAGCTACATGGGAAAGCTGCAATAAAGTGCTGGGACTAAAAAATACCCATGAAATAAAAATACAGACATTTAAAAACATGGAGACAAACATGGAGACTGTTCAAATTTAGTTTGTCACACTTTCACTGGATTCATGGACAAGTATTTGCATTAATTCACAAAATAACATGTTAGATTGTGACGCCTGGATGGATGTAAAACTGATTTGGTTGCTGTTTTTAACAAAACTCAAATGTGTTTTTCATCCTAAAATGTCATGTGTCTATCTGCTGATGAAGTCATGAGGCTCAGAAATGATGGAAAAAGTCCATTAAAAAGTGATAAATGTGGACCCACCACATGAAAGTAAAACTCTGCTTCATTAAATACACCAACGTTGCTGGAAATAATAACTTCCTGGAAAGGGGTCACGTGGGAACCTTTTTCATATTTGGTTGATTGATTTTTGAATTGATTTTTCTTCGAAAGCAGCAAAAATATAGATTTTCAAAAATAAATGGATGAACCTAAGCGGTACTATATTCAATTATACTGCATTGTGGTTGTATTTCTGACATTTTTCACCCTTATTTACGTGTATAAATAGTGAAACAAAGCGTTATAACTTTAATAACCATCATTTTAAAGGGTGAATACACAGAAAAACAACATGTTTAAGTCAAGGAACTAAAAAAACATAACTGCTTATTGACACTTATTTAAAACAATATATCTTCATTGTCATTGCCAATTGGTCATCTTTCAGTGCATAATAAATGAAAACAAAGTTCAGAGGTAATTAGTAGGTACTCAGTTCCACACAGTCAGTGAGAGTTTAGCTCTCTTATCGCTCCACAGTACAAACTGTGTTTTAGTCTGTTTGTCTGTGACGTCCCAGTTCGTCCTTTTAAAGGCGTCCAGCAGCAGTGAGGAAACTCCTTCAGGCAGTGTTTTTACAGTTCTTATGGTGGGTTGAGCTTTTCTTCTAAAGACTGTGTGGTGAGGAGTTTGGACAAGTGATCTGACTCTCAGGTTAAGGGGGAGTGGTGGCGCAACAAGTTAAGCCTGGGGATACTGATCGAAAGGTCACAGGTTCAATCCCCCGTTGCGCTGCCATGTGGCAGCCCACTGCTCCTAACCAGGATGGGTCAAAATGCAGAGATGAATTTCCCCAAGGGGATTAATAAAGGATAAATTATTATTATTATCATTATTATTATGGCTGTGCAAGATACCTAGCGCTATGCTAGCATTAGCATGCAGTGGAATGGAAACAGGTGTGACTATGACAACAGTAAACTGTAAATGGGCCTGAATTTATCTGTCAGGTTCTCCAAATCACAACAACGGCGGCTGTATATGAGTTAGGCTTTAGTGCACCACTTACTGTGGACAGAAATATACATTCCTCCTTCCTTGCTTTTACCACAGTTGAGCCAAAAACTGATTGTCGTCTGGTTTCTACACATCTGCAGCTGCTTTTATCTGAATCAGAGAATCTTCACATGCAAAAACACACAACTTCATGTCTGTGGTGAGAGCACACCACACTTCTGGTAACTGCATAATTATGAGCAAACAAATGTTTGCAGCTTACAGCATAATCACACCTGACATCTGAGATCATAATAGAGCTGCAACCACTGATCAGCTGTCGGCTATAAATGAACGGCCAACTGTTCTGTTAATCAAATCATTGGTTTGAGTCATTTTCAGGGCAAAACATCTCCATTTTCTGACCCCAGCATATTAAATGTGAATGTTTTCTGGTCTCTTCAGTCCTCTGTGACATTGAACTGAATGTCTTTGGGCTGAGGACAAAACAAGACAGTCAGCGACACCATTTTCAAACAATTAACCTGTTAATCCATAAAACAATCAACAGATTCATCAGCAGGGAAAAGAATCAGCAGCAGCCCTAAATTAAAGGCAATATTATAGAACTGTTTGTGATGTTTAGGCGAATATCCTTGTTCAGACTGTAATTAACACGATTTAAGGATTGCTTTAATATAGAAAATTAAATGAACAAGTAGAATATCAGTCAAAACCTTTAAAATATCATAATTTAGATGCATTCACAACAAATCCGTTAACATTAGTTCATATTAATATCTGCATGATATGAGTTGAACCACCCTTTAATGCTGTTCCAGCTGCTAAAGGAGACTTAATGGAGAACAATGAAGAGGTACAATCAGGAAGGCTTTTGGCAGATGTTCACTTTCTGGAAAAACACCTCCGTTCATGTTTCTGTCGTTTTTCTGCCACTTCCTTCCGTAAAAACACCAACATGGAGACTTCATGAAGCTGTCCTTGAACATGTCCAACCGTTGTGAGTGTGAACCTACTAGAAGATGTGTGAGAAGCTCATGTCCCTCCACATGCCGGAGAACACCTCCAAGCGGACGGACTGTGTTTGCTGGAAGCGGCTCAGCAGCAGCTCGCAGTCCGTCTTCACCTGTTTCCGGAACAAATCCGAGTCGCTGCAGCTCAAACTCAACCTCACAGACTTTAACCTGCTTCTGTTGGCGGACATATGTTCGTCTTCTCACCGGTCTGATGAGAAAACGGCTCCGGGAGAGTAAACAAAGCGGCTCCGGTACGACCGTCGAGGATTTAGTGCGTCATCAGTGACCGACGTCTCAGTGAACCAATGGGCTCGCTCGAAATGAGTCGCACATGCGCAAAAGCGATCACTGCACAATGGGACGGATTTTTTTTTCTGCTCGACCATCTCTGATTGGCCTGAAATCTACGATCCAGTGAAGTATTAATATTTAAAAAAATATTTATTTAAAAAAATCAAAACAGTAAATGATGTAATGAGAAGTTTATGAGCTTATAAAATTTAAATTAATTTTAAAAAATACCCGCCGACCGAGTTCCTGTAGGATTAGTTATGCATTAAATTCCTAGGCTGTTTGAACACCAACATCTCTGGAAGTATTTCAGATAAAAACCTGAAATTTTCACTGTCACTTCTCATCATAATATTGATTCAGAATCTACATTACTGGACACGGAGAACAAACCATTTCTGATTTTGGGCCAGTTCAACTATGATAAAATGAGGCAGTCAAGATAACTTCCATCTTTGAGCTCATAGACACTGGCGGAAAAAAGATTTTCAACACCCTTAAAATATTATGCAATCTCAAATATTATCATCGAACATCTGTGGAAAAATCTTTGTTGTGTTTCTAAAGGTGTGGCTGCATTAGACAGACACAAAAAACTACAAATGATATTTTTTGTTTATTGTTTACAAGAAAAAACTAACAAAACTAAATTCTTGACAGTTTCAATGTCAGTTCTCAACATTGTTGGTATCAAAGTCAACAAATAACAGAGAATGTGTTCACAACTGAACAAACAATAAATAAACCATCACATCATCAAATTAATATTTAGTTGTCCTCCATTAGCACGCAGTAAAGCTCTGATCCTGGCTGCCATGTTCCCCATGAGTCTTTCACACTGTTGAGGGTCATCTTGTCCCATTCTTTTTAAATTTCTGCTTCTAATTCTTCTAAATTCTTCGGTTTACGCTTTGAAACAGACCTTTTGTTAATCCACCACAGATTTTCAATGGAGCTCATGTCCGGGGATTGAGCTGGCCACTCTAAGACCTGGATCCTGTGGTCCTTCAGCCAAGTTCTACTGGCCCTGGATGTGTGACAAGGGGCCCTGTCTTGTTGAAACATCCAGTTTTGACCTCGACGGAACAGAGCATTTGCAGAAGGGAATATGTGGGTTTTGTTCAGGATATTCTGTTACTTCAGTTATTTTCTATCTCATAATCACTTTCTACCTTATTTTCTTAATTACATTTATATTGACTATTTTAATCATAAATATGTAATCGTCACTTAAACTCATATTAACCATAATTAGCTTTATCATAATCATGCTTGCATCATTTATATTAACTATAACCAGCTTATCATGATCATGTTTGCAGGGCTTGTATTAAATTACTATTGTCAACTGTGGATGACTGAGACATGCAGAGACAAAGTGCAGAAAGTACTTTAAGCATCGATCAAACCTTAATCTTATCAACAGGCGTTAAGGCAGGATGTGCAGATGGTCTTCTAAAACCGCGACCTAGCCTTGATCTTATCAGCAAACCGTTCGGGCAGGATATGGAGTTCGCACTTGGTCGATTTAGATATGATGTAGGCCACTTTTAGGACTGACGTATGAACCACCAAGAAGACAACGCTGAACGGAAGACACTGACTGATGAAGAACTCATCAGTCGGTCATCCTGATTGGAGGATTCAAGTCTAAACCGTGAATCCTCCCAACTATAGACCAATCAGACAGAAGCACATTTCCATATAAAAAAAACTATGTATAATGGTAAAGTTAGGGTTTCTTTGTCTCTCTTCCTTGTGACCAGCTTGATGCAGAGGTCGAGCTTGATCAAGCGAGATCCTGTATGCAAACATTCTGATCATCCAATGCTACTCAATATTCTTAACTGAATATTCTGTTTTGGGGTCTTCATTGCTTCGTGGTGACATCTCAATAGCAATTAAAGAACACGCTTCGACAGTTTGGAGAATCACACAATACTTGGCAGAGTTCAATGTGAGATGACCAACACCAGCAGCACTCATGCATCCCCAAACCATGATACTGCCTCCACCATGCTTGACGGTAGGTCCTGTACATGCTGGAGATGATGCTTGGCCTGGCCTTCTGCGTATCCTCACATTAGCAGGAGGAAGATTAAACTGGAAACTGGACTCATCTGACCACAGAATCTTCTTCCAGTTCCTGGCTGTCCAGTTCTTGTGTGCTTGGGTCCAACGACGCCGGGCTAACCTCTGCCTCTCATTAAGCCATGATCTGAAAGTGCAGGTGGAACACTGGACTCCAGTTTGGTTTGACCACTGCTGCTGAAGCTCCTCTGATGTCATTTGGTGGTTTTCCAGGATGTGGTCGTGTCTTACTGAAGAAACCCTCAGACACCTGGATCTTAGTTTGTCTTCCAAGCTGTATTTCTACTGAGTGTCTCCAGCTGCTGAAGGGCTGCATCTCCTGGCTATCTGGTGGCAGCGGAACCCTTCCTGGCTGAGAATCTGGATCTTCAGACGCGTTTCCTGCGTTAGGTTCCTTGTTTTAGTCATTTTAGTCTCTGAAGAACTTTCAAATGTGCTGCCTTTATATAGAAACGAAGCACAGCAACAGAAACTGTCTTTTAATAAAAAGCATGACCTTCATTAGTCAGTCCCTCCAGGATTTCATGGGCGTTTTTCCAGATTGTTGCTCCGAAAATGCCTGAATTCGCGGCAGCTTTTCTAAAAAATTGCGATGTAAGTTTTGATGTTTTAAACGTATTTGTTGCAATGAAATTGTGGGAGACAGTAAAAACATTGTGAAAAAGTTGCATTTTTTCTTTGTTTTGTATAATTCATTAAAAATTTTAAAAGTTTAAAAGGTTAATTTCACATCCTGGCACACGCGTGTTCACACACACACGCTCACAGCTCGTCACGTCAGTTAATGAATCTAACTGACCTTCATTGTTTCAGTGCTGCCACAGATCTGGATCAACAGCTTCATCACGGTGGTTTGTCTGGTCTGTGGTCCGCTGGTTTCACCCATTCTCCTGATATGTTTACGGTAGAAAAGTGTTTGTCAGTGGATGGTTTTGGTTTGTGTTCCACCTCAATATTCCACGGGGTGAAAACAGTTTAGCTCCGCTTTGGTGAAGAACATCAGGGAATTGTTCTGCAGTAGTTTTTGTTGCATCTGTATCTTCAAACCATGAACAAGGTAGTGAATCCGGTGACGTACGTGCATTACTGGGGACTGCTGTGATTGGTGGAACTCACGGGAGGCGGGACAAGATTGCGGAAAAGTCGCGGTGATTGGATGAAATTGCAAGGTCACACAGAATTCATGGAGATTGGTTGAATTTGCATTAATTGTTGCAGCATCGCAGCATCGAGAATTCCTGGAGGGACTGATTAGTGGATAACTGGAACCAAAATGACCCAGTACTCAAAATTTCTGATGTATTTTTATGGAACCAATCAGTTTTAATGGCTTTTTTAAGGATTTGTTTCGTATTCTGGCTGTGACTGTACTAAAAGAAATAGCTACCGATACTGTCTCCCAAGGAAATCCATGAAGACAAGGTTAACACATGAGGAAATGATGCTCCATCTTCCCAAACATGAAGCGGCTCCTTGCTGGGACCCATTACGCCACTAATGATGACATCATATCTGCAGTGAACGACTTCCTGCAGGATAAAACCTTCTATGAGGCTGGTATCAAGGATCTACAGAGATGCTGGAAGAAATGTGTGGACTTGCAAGGGGATCGTGATGAGAAATAAAGCATCGTTGAAATTTACTCTGACTTTTTTTCTTGGTCAGGCTCAAAACGTATCAATCACCCCTCGTAGGAAAGCAAGAGCCTCCAGTTCATTTAGACTGGAAGCTCTTGATCCATGATTTCAAGTCCAAAACATAAAATGATATTAACAGTGGATTCTTCTGAGTTTGCTCCACAGAATTTTGGCATTTTTACTGAAGCATAAAGAACTTTGCCTTCTCATTTCTTTCCTCGCTTCCACTAAATTGTGTTTTATGAACTGTTAAATGATTCAGTTGCTGTGTTTGCTTCATTCACATCACCAGTCTGCTGTTAACATTCATGTTTTTGGCTCTAAAAAATTCTCAGATTTTACATTTTTTAAATATATTTTAGAAAAAACAGAACATTGCTGTTGAATGGTTGTTTCCTTCCAGTGATCTACTCCAGTGTTTCTGCAATAAAGACTTCATTTGGTCACTGAGGTCCAGTTTCAGAGGTTTGCCCAGAGAGTCGTGTTTCTGTGAGTTCAGGGCGAGTCACTGAGGGAAAAGTCAAACAGCAGCAGTCTGAGTTTTAGTCGGAGCAGAACCAGTTGGACCGGACCGAGCCGTGAGTCACAGGAGGAACCGGTCGGACGGGGAAGGCATCCAGGTATAAACGGCAGCTCAGAGCACGTCGACAGCCAGACGGAGAAAAGATGATTCAGCTGCTGCTGCTGGTCGGATTCCTGCTCGGAGGATATTTTATCCTCGTCAGCACCCTGTTCAGAAGGTCCAGGTGTAAAGGAAACGCCGGGGTGGCCGGGAAGACGGTCGTCATCACAGGTCAGACGGGAAGCTTTCATTCTTACAGCACGGCAGGTTTAAAACCAGATGTCTGGTCACGGCTGTCCTCGTGGTTTCAATGGTGGAAACGTCTTCGACCAACTCAAGCCAGTCCAGATGCCACCATTGAAACTCTGAGGACTTAAAATCAGAGCTCCTGCCTTTCTCATGTGAACAGACGATCTTACAGTCATGTTGTGGAGGTTTTGTTGGGCTGTTTGTTCATGTTGCGTTGATTCTGGCTGAAGCTGTGTTTCATGTCTGCAGGAGGAAACACTGGAATCGGTAAAGCTACAGCTCTGTATCTGGCCAGGAAGGGAGGACGGGTGATTCTGGCCTGCAGGAACCGAGACAAAGCTGCGGCCGCCATCACACAAATACAGCAGGTAGGAATACATATACACACACACACACTGACCGACCACTTTATTAGGTACACCTGCTCAATTGCTTGTTAACACAAATAGCTAATCAGCCAATCACATGGCTGCAACTCAAGGCATTTAGACGTGTAGATGTGGTGAAGACCATAGACATATATACGTAGACGCCGCATTGACTGTGGAGGGACGTGCCTAAAGCTCCGCCATCTTGGTACAGGGCTAGCAGAGGTGGGAGTGAATGTAAGTCTATGGAGGTAAGAGGTACTCCACAATCTTAAAGTAGAATTATTCACTGAATTTTCCACCGATTTCCAAACGGTTTGGTTTGTTAAAACGTCACACATGTAGCTTTGACACAGGATGCTTGGATGCTTTTGTTCTATTTATGTCTGCCTGTCCGTCCTCCATGTCTGACGTTTGTAACAAACAATATATGTTGACAACTGATGGATTTATGATCACTTTTATAGTGCAGACATGTCATTCCTCTATAGACGTAATGCACTGTAGGGGCGAGTGGCACTGTACCAAGATGGCTGCCGCGTAGGCACGTCGGCTCCAATCGGCAGCGGCAGTCAACGCAGCATCTACGTATATATGTCTATGGTCAAGACAACCTGCTGAAGTCCAAACCGAGCATCAGAATGAGGAAGGAAGGGGGTTTAAGGGACTTTGAACGCAGCATGGTTGTTGGTCTGAGTGTTTCAGAAGCTGCTGATCTACTGGGATTTTCACCACAACCATCTCTAGGGTTTACAGAGGATGGTTGCTGAGTGTTGCTGAGGCTGTAGTACGCCGTGGAGCGCTGCTGAGCATTGCCGAGCGTCGCCAAACGCTGCCGAGTGTTGCTGAGTGCCGCCAAAGCTTTAGTACGCCACCGTGGTTTTAGAACGCAGACATGCCAACTCCAGTTGTCCCCCCTCCTCCCATCCAACACGGCGGCACGAACCGAATATTCGAATATTCGCCGATTATTGGATCCAAATATCTGGAGCACAGATGTTGCGATTCGGACCAGCCCTAGTAAACACACCGGTCTTTCCTTGTCTCCCACCATAGTCACAGTGAAGCCAAGCGCTACAGTCGCTTCGTCATATTTCCTCGTCTCAGCTTTTATCTCCGTCTCTCTCCGCCTTTTTTTCATCTCTGTTAAATATCTTTCCATGGTGTCTCTTGAGGGTTCGTTCACTGCACTTCATATCTCCTGCTCTGTGCTGTGTGTTTGCATGCTGTGAGCAAAAACCCTGCACCATAGAGCTAATACTGCCTGCGCACACAATGAGAACACCACTGCCACCTACTGTAGTGGATGTGCAATTACACTTTATTCTAGTATGGCAAAAAAATCATGTTCCCCTCGGTCACACGTGGCATCCTGGCATTTGAGAAGCACTATTTTACAGTGTGGGATCATAAAGCATCGTTTTTTACAGTATTGTGGATGGAACACACATGTATGTATTAAAACCATTTGTGTTGTATGTTCTTTTTGTATCTGACCATAAGATCTCACGTGTTGATTCTCCTTCTTCTGGGTTTTCTCCAGGAAACAGGGAACTCAGATGTTTCCTACATGCAGCTGGACCTGTCCAGTCTGAAGTCGGTCCGCTGCTTCGCCGAGACGTTCCTCAGAACGGAGTCAAGACTCGATCTGCTGATCAACAACGCTGGTACACAACAGACACACACTGAGAAACACACACCAACACACAACAGACACACACTGAGAAACACACACTAACACATAACAGACACACACTGAGAAACACACACTAATACACAACAGACACAACAGACACACACTGAGAAACACACACTAATACACAACAGACACAACAGACACACACTGAGAAACACACACCAACACACAACAGACACACACTGAGAAACACATCAACACACAACAGACACACACTGAGAAACACATACCAACACACAACAGACACACAGTGAGAAACACATCAACACACAACAGATACACACTGAGAAACACATCAACACACAACAGACACACACTGAGAAACACATACCAACACACAACAGACACACAGTGAGAAACACACACCAACACACAACAGACACACACTGAGAAACACACACTAACACACAACAGATACACACTGAGAAACACATACCAACACACAACAGACACACAGTGAGAAACACACACCAACACACAACAGACACACACTGAGAAACACACACCAACACACAACAGATACACACTGAGAAACACATACCAACACACAACAGACACACAGTGAGAAACACACGCCAACACACAACAGACACACACTGAGAAACACACACAACAGACACACACTGAGAAACACACACCAACGCACAACAGACACACACTGAGAAACACACACTAACACACAACAGACACACACTGAGAAACACACACCAACGCACAACAGACACACACTGAGAAACACACACTAACACACAACATACACACACTGAGAAACACACACAACAGACACACACTGAGAAACACACACCAACGCACAACATACACACACTGAGAAACACACACAACAGACACACACTGAGAAACACACACCAACGCACAACATACACACACTGAGAAACACACACAACAGACACACACTGAGAAACACACACCAACGCACAACATACACACACTGAGAAACACACACAACAGACACACACTGAGAAACACACACAACAGACACACACTGAGAAACACACACAACAGACACACACTGAGAAACACACACCAACGCACAACATACACACACTGAGAAACACACACAACAGACACACACTGAGAAACACACACAACAGACACACACTGAGAAACACACACCAACGCACAACATACACACACTGAGAAACACATCAACACACAACAAACACACACTGAGACACACACTGTTGTTCTCCTTGGTTGTCTCCATGTTGGCTCCACATACTGAACAGGGCTGGTCTGAATTTTAATATCTGAGCTCTGGATATTCTGGTCCAGTTACTGACGAACATCTGAATACTCGGTTTGTGTGGCACCGTCGGTCGGGGTGGAGGGCGGTGAGGAGTTTGTTGGAGTCCAACAGCATTAGTGTGGATACGTCCTGCTGGTGGTGACACTGTAGACGTGTCCTCATGTGCTGCTGGGGAAGATGCTCAGCCAGGCGGTGGTGGAGGGTGCAACTATTCGGATCTCAAAATCATGATCCGGATATTCGGGTCCAGTCCTGGTACCAGACTAACAGGTCCGTCTTCTACATGTAAACAGATGTTGGGCCTCCACCTGTCCAGATCCTGTTTCCTGTATTTCTTTCCACCATTTCTGGGAGGGGCAGCACGGTGCCAGTAGTAGCATGAGGTCGCTATGACGACTGTCAACAGAGGAGAGGTGGTTTATGGGTCCTGTCCTGATTGACGCGCTAAAACACCAGCATTCTGGGATTTGTAGTTTCAGTGGTACATGTGCTGTATAATACCAGCTCTAGTAGTCGTCTGGTTTTGCCTCACGGGCCAAATATAATTACACTGTGGGCCAGAGTTTGACACCTGTGTTCCAAAGGGACATTGGCAGAAGAAAATTAAAATGTGAGTTTCTTGTGTGCACGTGAAAGTTTGTCATGTGCACAAGATAGTCATCTGCAGCTGACTGGACGATGAGTGAACAGGGACCGTCTGTAAATTGTAATTCTGCAGTCGGTGTGATTTTTATATCTACATGTATCTCAAACCAAGTGTTGTGGTCTGATCAACAGGAGCCAGTCGATGGCTGCAGTGATTCTGGCGACACTAGAGTGAATCAGGGTGACGTTATTGGACATCCGTGTGGTGTCTCTCGTTTTGTAATTTGCAGACGGTCCCTGGACACTCATCTCCCAGCCGGCTGCTCATAGACACCAGTGTTATTTCTGCAGCTTAAAGACAGCTACTGTTGATAAAGCTGGGCTTGTAGCACATTGTCTACCTGACAACGATGGAAAGAGGCATCGATTATGATTTGACAACGTGTCACTAATGAGTTATTGATGCTGGAAGTCTGAATCTGTGATGTTATCTCGAAATTTCCCTTTAAACAGGGTAACTGGACCAGCTCTCCGTTTCTAGGGTTAGGTTCTAAACTGCTCATAGGTATTCCCTCATAAGTTCAGCAGAACAGCTTAAGCTGGTGGTGAGGGGACTCGCCAAGCTCTCACTGTCTCCATCCAGACGCCTACTCCGCTTACTCTGACAGAAAACTAAACTAAGTAGCCTCAATAGTCCAGCCTTCTTGTCAGTCACGTCTGTTAACGACAGCTCCCTCCTCTGTTGACAACGGCTCTTGGTGAATTGCTAAGTTTAGATTTAGAGGTTAGGAAAGTAAAACCCCAGGGATCTGTTTAAAAATCCATTTAACTCATTAACTAGAACAACCTGTCAGAACCTTCAGATCTCATGCAGTCAACTGCTTAACTTTCTACATCCATGAGGAGTTCATGAACTCAGGTAAACAAATTAAAAATCCATAATGCTTCTCTTTAAATGCATAATAAAAGTTTATTGATTAATGATAGCAGGGGCAGCAGCAGCTCTTGATCAAACACACAAAATACATTTAAAAATTTGATCAGGTTCAAATAATTTGGTTAATATTGCAGAACTGAGCTTTCCTAATTAAATCTCCTAATAGTATATTTTAGAATGGACAGGGCAGACAGCCGGCCTTTAACTGCCACGCCCGATCCTAACCTGATTCTGGTAGAACCCTAACAGAAACACCAAACCCTGTACAGAGTCCCAGCTGTCCCGTAAAAATTCTCATAGTTCAGATCCAATCTAGTCTTGCAAAAATCCTTTTCTTGTCCTTGGGCTCGTTGTGGAAAAGTTTCAAAAATCCAACACAACGGCAAAATGAGCTGAGGAAAGTCCCTGACTCTCCTAGAACAGGCTGCTTCTTCTGCTATCTCTCGCAGAGGGAAGGATATGTTGCTCTGTTCCACCTTCAACAAAATTGCAGACTGATCTAAACTGTTCTTTTTTTAGTAAAGTAAAACTCCACTTATCCTGGACTAAAGTCAGATCGAACCATGTTCTGCGACGTCCTCGGACAATCCGCCCAATCTCTAACTCAACTCCATTTCAACTCCGTTTAATTTGTGTCTGTCTCTCGTTTTTATACTTTACTATTTTCTTCAGAGACACATGCACATTTTTCTCCTCCCAAAACAAACTTTCTTAACTTTAGCTCATTGTCTCTGTTAGCTCAGTAACATGACTCATGATTCATACTTTCCAAAACCTGAGACATTGTCTCCTCTTAAGAAATCTGGTCCAGTCTGGTTTCCTAACTTCCTCTTTCTGGTTGCTACACAGTAAGAGCACTTCCTCTTTTTCTATCAGCTGCTCAGAGAAACATATTAGAATTACTTAAAATCTCATTGATATATATTTAGAATCATCACATCATCTGAACCAACTGAGACAACTTTCCAATCATTTGATCATTAAAAGTTATTGAAAACTTAAGGACACACTTGAGCACAGACATTTTACTCCATGTCCTCTTTTCAGCCTGCAGAATTCTGGTTACAAAGAATCATTTTTAATCTTCCCAATAATTATAAACTGTTTCAAATCATTACTTAACATAAGAATAATTTCAAATCATCATTAAGCCTTAGTGCAATCATATCATTTTCTTTACTTAGCCTCTGTAAATGGCTGCTCTGAGATCTCTTGGTATTATGGTTAATGTGTTGTTATGGTTGATGTTGTCTTGTTATGGTTAATGTTGACAGATGTGGGTCGGTCATGGTGGGTTTTAAAGGTTTTAAATGGCTCCTTCTGTGGACTAGACTGAAAACCTTCACAGTTCTAATTTAACATGTTTAATATTTCCGTTTCATTAAATGTGGATTTTCATACCCGTAGGTTTAAACAGACTCTGACCTCCTGGTTCTGTCTGCAGGTCTGGTGGGGGACGGGCAGACCGAGGACGGCTTCGGGATCCAGTTCGGGGTGAACCACCTGGGCCACTTCCTGCTGACCGTCCTGCTGCTGCCGAGGCTGAAGGAGTCTGGAGGAGGACGCGTGGTGACGCTGAGCTCCATGGCTCATCGCTGGGGAACCGTCGACTTCGAGGTGAGGCCGGATCTGAGACCAGCAGCTGGAGGAGAACACGAAGGTTTGCTAGACCTCCAGAGGCAGCAGTGTTGTCTAAACACAGCCTGCACTGTAAAAAACTAAACATCTGAAATAAAACCACAGAAACAGCATGAATTAAAACAAACATAAAAAACGTCCACATTAAAAATCTGTTTTTACAAATTCATTCTTTCACATTTGGCTGCAAAATTTTAAATTCTACTGTACTTAAACAAAAAATAACCACATTTGGTGCATTAAGGATTGAAAACAGTGAAACTATGTTCAGCTGCTCCATCAGGTTTTAACTGTTTAGTTAAATCACAGAAAACATCTATAAAATAACAGAGGAACTATTATTCTCCATGTTCATTCAAACATCCCCTCAGCATGATGCTGCCACCGCCATGCTTCACTGTAGGGACGGTGTTGACCAGGCCATGAGCGGTTCCTGGTTCCCTCCAGACATGATGGGGCCAAAGAGTTCCATCCTGGTTCCATCAGACCAGAGAACTTTGATTCGTGGTCTGAGAGTCCTTTAGGTGCCTGATGCCATAAAGGCCTGGTTGGTGGAAGGTTCTCTCATCTCCACACAGGAACACTGGAGCTCTGTCAGACTCACCATCGGGTTCTTGGTCTTCTTCCCGACCAAGGCTCTAGGAAGAGTCCTGGTGGTTCCAGACTTCTTCCATTTATAAATGATGGAGACCACCAGAAATGTTCCTGTACCCTTCCCCAGGTCTGGGCCTCCATACGATCCGGTCTCAGAGGTCTAGACAGGTGTGTTTCCACATCAGGTCCGATCAGCTGGATTGACTGCAGGTGGACTCCAGACATTTCAAGGGTGATCAACAGGAAGCACCAGAGCTCTGAGTTTCACAGCAGAGGGTGTGAATCCGTCTGGACATGTGACTTTTGAGTGTTTTATTTTTATGATTCTTTGCTCAGCAGCCAGACACAGCTTCTCTTTCTTCACTGAAGCTGAACCTGTTTGCTGGATCTTAGAAGACCTGAACTGAATGCTAGAATGCGTCTCACCTCCTCACCTGTTCTGTTTGAAGCCTCAGAAACTCACGTCCAGCACCAGAACCGGTTCTTCCTCTGAGGACTCCTTTGTGTGAGGCGGCGTCAGGTTCATTAGCAGGAGCATTCCTTCATACCAAACATAGTGACGGCACACTCACCTGGACAGGTGACGTCTCCAGTGTCACCTGATGGCTGCTGCTGTTCATGTGCGTTCCAAATTATTCATGAGACAACAATAAAATATAATAATAATAAAGTTATTATAAAAATATGAACAAAATAACAGAATAAACAAGAAAATGTAATAAAAATCTGATTAAAACGTGACAATAAATCCAAAAGTCAACAGAAATCATAATAAAATAAAACATTAAAAGATTTTATTAAACTCCTGATAAATAACACGTCTTCATAACCAATAATTACTGTGTCAAAAGGATGATCAGAATGTTCAAAAGTATCATTAAAATGTGAAAAAGAAAATAAAATACTTAAAAATAAGAAAAAACAATAAAACGACCAAATCAAGATCTAAAAGATATTTAAATGTTTATTAAAAAATTAAAATATCACAAAATTTGACAAAAATCCCCAAAACAAGTCAGAAAATATAAGAAAAACTAGAATAAAATTAACAAAAAATGTCAAACAGTTAATTTAAATAATTAACAAAATGTTACAAATTAACAAAAATCAAAAACATGAAAAAAAATCAAGAAAATGAATAAAATGTCATAAAAATATGGACAAAATATGATTGAAAAACGTAAAAATAAATCCAAAAGTCAACAGAAATCACAATAAAACAAACAAAACATTAATTAAACTCTTGATAAAAAACAAAATGTCTTCATAATCAATAACTGATGTGTCAGAAGGATGATCAGAATGTTCAAAAGTATCATTAAAATAAAAGAGGATAAAATATTTTTAAAATTAAACAAATTATAAAAACGACCAAATAAGATTTAAAAAATATTTCAATGTTTCACAAAATTTCACAAAAATCCCAAAATCTTTCATCAAAACTAGAAAAAATAGAATAAAATTAATAAAAAAGTCAAACAGTTAATTTAAATTAGTAACAAAATGCCATAAATTAAAAAACATCACAAAACATGAACAAAATAACAGAAAAAAAATCAAGAAAATGAATAAAATGTCATAAAAATATGATCAAAAACATGAAAATAAATCAAAAGTCAACAGAAATCACAATAAAACAAACAAAACATTAAAAGATTTTATTAAACTCCTGATAAAAAACAAAATGTCTTCATAATCAGTAACTGATGTGTCAGAAGGATGATCAGAATGTTCAAAAGTATGACTCGAATAAAAAAAGGATAACATATTTTAAAAATTAAACAAATTATAAAAATGAGAATAAAAGACACAAAATGACCAAATAAGGTTTAAAAAATATTTAAATGTTTATTAAAAAATTAAAATATCACAAAATTTGACAAAAATCCTAAAAACATGTCTTAAAATATAAGAAAAACTACAATAAAATGAATGAAACAGTTAATTTAAATTATCAACAAAACGTCATAAATGAACAAAAATCAAAAATATGAGCGTGTTGTTAAAAAGTTTTATCAGAGCAGAAGAAAAACTAGTTTTAGTTTAATTAAATTCTGGATATTCTGAACCGACACGTCGACCTCAGCCGTGACTGAGAGGCGGCGGTTTGTCGCTGCAGGTTTCATGACGTAAACGAGGTTCTGTGTGATTTAACGAGGCCTGAAGCTTCGTTCAGTCACATGCAGAACCTGTTGGAGTCCTTCGTGTGCAGGTGAACATTCCTTCATGCTGCAACTCACCTGGACAGGTGACGCCACCGCACCTGACGGCTGCTGCTGCTGCTGCTCATGAGCATCCAGAATATCCATGAGACGACCTGGAAACCAACCAGATCTCAGAAACAAATCCAGACATGTGAACATCTCATGGAAACAGCCCCAAACATGTGTGAGAGTCATTAACAACATGAAAACATCACTAAAGAATGTGCAGAAATCAGTGGTAAGAACAAAACATCAACAGACTGAATTAAACAACGAGAATGTCTTCATAATGAAATAAAACCCAAACTATTATGCCAAAAGAATACTTTTAAAATTTAAGGAAAGCCAAATGAGACAAACAGAATGTTCAGAAATATTAAAATGTTAAAAAACTATAAAATTGAATAAAAATAAAAAAAATATAAGAACAAAAAACAACCAAAACAAGAGAATTAATAAAAAAGATTAAAATGCTACATATAAAATAAACACCAATCCTAAAAATGTGTAATAAAATAAATATATAAATAAAACTCCTGAAAATGTCTAACAATTAATAATAAATAATAATAATGCACTGTCAGAAAACAATTAAATATAACATAAATTAACCAACGTCACAAAACTATGAACAGAATATATAAAAACTCTGTGGCTCAGGTGGTGGAGCGGGTTGTCCACTGATCCTAAGGTTGGCGGTTCGATCCCCGGCCCCTCCACATGCCGAAGTGTCCTTTGGGCAAGACCCTGAACCCCATGTTGGTCCCAATGGTAGATTAGTGCCTTGCATGGAGGCTCTGTCACCACTGGAGTGAATGAGAAACACATTGTAAAGCACTTTGGAACCACTTAGGTAGAAAGACGCTATATAAGAGCAGAACATTTACCAAACAATAATGACTTGTTGTTGTTGAGGAAAAAGATCTGATTTCTGAGATTCCATATAGATTTAATGGAGAAGCGTCTCGTCTCTACAGCTGGTTACTGAGAGGTTTGTTGTTGCAGGTTTCATGAATGCTTGTGTGTCTGTTTTTAACACCACCTGAAGCCTCCTTCAGTCACATGCAGAACCTGTTAGAGTCCTTTGTGTGCAGGCGACTTCAGATTCACTCCCACAAACATTCCTCCATGCTGCACATGTCGTCTGCAGACTCACCTGTGCAGGTAAGATCCCCTGACTTCTGCTGTTTGTGTTCAGACTCTGGCGACGAACCGACACCTGGGCACCGGCAGGTACAGCTGGCAGTTCTTCCAGGCCTACTGCAACAGCAAACTGTGCAACGTCCTCTTCACCCACGAGCTGGCCAAGAGGCTGAAGGGGAGCGGCGTCACCTGCTACAGCGTCCACCCAGGTAACGCATCACACCTGGGCAGGTGAACTGAAGGCAGCAGGATGAGCTCATCGTCAGCTTCACCTGAGTGCGACAGAACGAAAGTCTCACAAGAAGAAACAGTTAAATCTGCAGCGTCTCAGCCACTGGTTCTCTAATATTTAGTATTTTATTTAAATCACATAAACACAAATCCATATTTGTACATAAACATTTGCACTTATCACTTAAAACCTGCAATAATGTTTTCATACGCTGCAAAAAATTCACTTTTTGTTTGTATGGTATCGGATCATATATATAGTGTTATACCTACTGTATTGTATCATATCACATGCTATCGTATTACATATCACGTCCATCCATCCATTATCTTCCTCTTATCCGGGGTCGGGTCGCCGAAGCAGCAGTCTAAGCAGAGAGGCCCAGACTTCCCTCCCCCCAGACTCCTCCTCCAGATCTTCCAGTGGGACCCCGAGGTGTTCCCAGGCCAGCCGAGAGACATAGTCCCTCCAGGGTGTCCTAGGTCTACCCCGAGACCTCCTCCTGGTGGGACATGCCTGGAACATCTCCCCAGGGAGGCGTCCAGGAGGCATCCAGAACAGATGTCCAAGCCACCTCAGCTGACTCCTCTGGATGTTTAGAAGTAGTGGCTCTACTCTGAGCTCCTCCCTGGTGACTGAGCTCCTCACCTGATCTCTAAGGGTGCATCCAGCCACCCTGGAGGAAACTCATTTCAGCCGCTTGTGTCTGGGACCTCGTTGTCTCGGGACCCAAAGCTCATGACCATAGGTGAGAGTAGGAACGTAGATTGACCGGTAAATACAGAGCCTCGTCTTTTGGCTTAGCTCCTTCTTCACCACGACGGATCGGTGCAGCGACCGCATGACTGCAGACGCTGCACCAATCCGCCTGTCAATCTCGCGCTCCATCCTCCCCTCACTCGTGAACAAGACCCCGAAATACTTAAACTCCTCCACCTGGGGCAGGATCTCTCCACCAACCCGGAGAGGGCAAGCCACCTTTTTCGGGTTGAGAACCATGGCCTCGGATTTGGAGGTGCTGATCCTCATCCCAGTTGCTTCACACTCGGCTGCAGACCGTCCCGGTGCACGCTGGAGGTCCAGGCCTGACCTCCTCTGGACCCACCACCCACAGAGGGAACCGTAGGGGCCGGGTACAATGTGGATCGAGTGACAGCTGACAGTGGGGTCTCGGCGACCTGATCCCTGGACACAGCCCATCACGTATCACATCACATCATTAATCGTATTGTATCACATCGGATCGAAGCCGACTGCGTATCACATCATATCATTTCTTATAGAATCATATCGTAAAGCATTTTGTTGTGCATCGTACTGTACCGTTTCATATCGTGTCACATCGTGCTAACCACCCTCGGTGTGTCCTGCAGGTGTCGTCCGGACCGAGCTGTCCCGTAACGTCAGCCTGTGGCAGAAGGTTTTCATCGAGCCGGTGGCCCGGATGCTGTTCCTGGACCCGGAGGCCGGAGCTCAGACCACGCTGCACTGCGCCCTGCAGGAGGGAATCGAACCTCTGAGCGGACGGTACTTCTCCTGCTGCGAGGTGCAGGAAGTGTCGGACCGGGCCAAAGACGACGCCGTGGCCCGGAAGCTGTGGGAGGTCAGCGAGAGGCTGTGTGGGCTGTCGTCATGAAGTCACTGTGGGGTCCCTTAAACCCACAGACCATGAAATAATAATAACAATAATATAACCTTTATTGATCCCCTTGGGGAAACTCCTTCTCTGCATTGACCCATCCTATTCATAGTCAACCTTAGCTATACGTACGAGGAGCAGTCAGGGGTTCAGGGCCTTGCTCAAGGGCCCACAGTGGTGGTGACTGGGGACTCTCACTTTCCCACCTCAACGTCTTGCCAGTCCAGGGACTCGAACCAGCGACCCACCAGCTGCAAGTTCGCTTCACAAACCGCTGGGCCACCACTCACTGCAGTGTGCCGTTCGGGGCAGGAGCTCAATGTTGCTCAACGTCAGCTGCTACTGGCTGAATCTAACATCTGACTTTGCCGGAGACATTGCCTGCATGTAAAAACGAGTGCTGTCTTATGCTCCTAGTATCGTCACAAACCTGTATTTCGTTCCGCTCTGAATTGCATTAGATACGCACGTTCCTGAGGGCTAGGATGAGGGTTAGATTGTCACCAAACTGTTGTAAAATGAAGTTAAGTTAAACATTGAGCTCCCGCCCTGAACTGCACACTGCAGTCAGCCACTGTTAAACCCACAGACTATGCAATAATAATAACAACAATCTAACCTTTATTGACCCCCTTGGGGAAATTCCTTCTCTGCATTCGACTCATCCTATTCACAGATAACCTTAATGATACATGCTAGGATCGGGGTCGCAGTCAGGGGTTAAGGGCTTTGCTCAAGGGCCCACAGTGGAGGTGACTGGGACAAGCGGTCGCTCTCCCACCTCAGCCTCTTGCCAGTCCGGGGACTCGAACCAGCGACCCACTGGTGGGAAGTCCGCTTCACAAGCCACTGGGCCACCACTGCCCCATGGAGTCACTGTGGGGTCCCTTAAACCCACAGACTGTGTGATAGAAGACATGTAAACATGATGTACCAGGTGTTTTCAGGTGTTGTTCTGCTGCCATCTAGTGGCTGAAGTGTGAAACAACCAACATTGGTGTCCTTTAAACGTAGCGATGTTTAAACTCTGAGGTTAAATTTGTGTTCTTGGGAACTTTTTGATAAATTAACTGTTGGAACTCAGTGAACATGTGTCAAATGGAGGATTGAGGAATACTGAACAAGCTGTGGTTGTTTTATGTCTGTTTCTGGTCGTTTTGCGTCTCTTTGTTGTAGTTTTTTGTCTCTTCCAAGTAATTTTATGCATCTTTGCAGTAGTTTTGCATCTCTTTGAAGTACTTTTGTGTGTTTTAAGTCGTGTTTCGTGTTCTTTTTCTGTGTTCAAAACCCAACTCTGAGCTCAGTGAATTGATATTTCATGCAAACCTAGAAAGCTGAACAGTTTTAACATTTAACATTTGAACTAAAGCGCAGTATTCCAGTAGATGTACTTTGCAGTTTGTGTTTTTTTATATGTCATTTTGGATTATTTCTACTTACGTGTTGCTTCATCTGCAGGTTGTTTTGAAAGTCTGAGCGGTATCTCAGTCGTTTATATATATTTTAGATGGTACGTGTAGATTCGTTAATAAAAACACAAAGCAGAATCTTTGCTCGTCTTCATTTCTGAATCTACGTCTGCAGCTCCGCCAAGTGTTCGTCTCTGCAGAGCTCAGTTCAGACGGTAGAGCTGAACAACATGATAAAAACATCACTGAGATTATTCTGACAGACGTTACGACATGAATCATGATTCCAGCGGATGTTTAGGAGCTTTCCTGACTGGAACAAACGTTCAGGTGGTCGCTGCTGCCGTCTGGACCAGGATGTGGGTTAAATGAACCTGAGGTCTGATTCCACAGTTCACCAGCAGGTGGCAGCAGAGACCAGAAGACACACAACCCCTGTAGAAAGACGCACACGACAACCAGACGGACACACAACATAACAAATAATGACTATTAACTGACACAAAACAACCACAGAGACACAAAAAGACCACAAACAGACGCACAAACCACCAGAGAGACACACAACAACCACAAAGAGACACAAAATGACACAAAACTGCCAGAAATTGTAGATGTGTTGTGTGTCTGTGGTTGTTTTGTGTGTCTGTGGTTGTGTGTCTATGGTTGTGTTGTGTGTCTGTGGTTGTGTGTCTATGGTTGTGTTGTGTGTCTGTGGTTGTGTGTCTATGGTTGTGTTGTGTGTCTGTGGTTGTGTTGTGCGTCTGTGGTTGTGTGTCTATGGTTGTGTTGTGTGTCTGTGGTTGTGTGTCTATGGTTGTGTTGTGTGTCTGTGGTTGTGTGTCTATGGTTGTGTTGTGTGTCTGTGGTTGTGTGTCTGTGGTTGTGTTGTGTGTCTGTGGTTGTGTGTCTATGGTTGTGTTGTATGTCTGTGGTTGTGTTGTGTGTCTGTGGTTGTGTGTCTGTGGTTGTGTTGTGCGTCTGTGGTTGTGTGTCTATGGTTGTGTTGTGTGTCTGTGGTTGTGTGTCTGTGGTTGTGTGTCTGTGGTTGTGTTGTGTGTCTGTGGTTGTGTTGTGCGTCTGTGGTTGTGTGTCTATGGTTGTGTTGTGTGTCTGTGGTTGTGTGTCTATGGTTGTGTTGTGTGTCTGTAGATGTGTTGTGTGTCTGTGGTTGTGTGTCTATGGTTGTGTTGTGTGTCTGTGGTTGTGTGTCTATGGTTGTGTTGTGTGTCTGTAGATGTGTTGTGTGTCTGTGGTTGTGTGTCTATGGTTGTGTTGTGTGTCTATGGTTGTGTTGTGTGTCTGTGGTTGTGTTGTGCGTCTGTGGTTGTGTGTCTATGGTTGTGTTGTGTGTCTGTGGTTGTGTTGTGTGTTTGTGGTTGTGTGTCTGTGGTTGTGTTGTGCATCTGTGGTTGTGTGTCTATGGTTGTGTTGTGTGTCTGTGGTTGTGTGTCTATGGTTGTGTTGTGTGTCTGTGGTTGTGTGTCTTTGGTTGTGTTGTGCGTCTGTGGTTGTGTGTCTATGGTTGTGTTGTATGTCTGTGGTTGTGTTGTGTGTCTGTGGTTGTGTGTCTGTGGTTGTGTGTCTGTGGTTGTGTTGTGCGTCTGTGGTTGTGTGTCTATGGTTGTGTTGTGTGTCTGTGGTTGTGTGTCTGTGGTTGTGTGTCTGTGGTTGTGTTGTGTGTCTGTGGTTGTGTTGTGTGTCTGTGGTTGTGTTGTGTCTGTGGTTGTGTTGTGTGTCTGTGGTTGTGTTGTGTGTCTGTGGTTGTGTGTCTATGGTTGTGTTGTGTGTCTGTGGTTGTGTTGTGTGTCTGTGGTTGTGTGTCTGTGGTTGTGTTGTGCGTCTGTGGTTGTGTGTCTATGGTTGTGTTGTGTGTCTGTGGTTGTGTTGTGTGTCTGTGGTTTTGTGTCTGTGGTTGTGTTGTGTGTCTGTGGTTGTGTTGTGTGTCTGTGGTTGTGTGTCTATGGTTGTGTTGTGTGTCTGTGGTTGTGTGTCTGTGGTTGTGTTGTGTGTCTGTGGATGTGTTGTGTGTCTGTGGTTGTGTGTCTGTGGTTGTTTAGTGAGTCTGTGGTTGTGTTGTGTGTGTTGTGGCTGCAGTGTGTTGTTGTGTAGCAGACACACACTCAGTGACTCCTGCAGCCTGTTGCAGGTGTCAGGAGTGTGGTTGTGTGTCTGTAGATATGTTGTGTGTCTGTGGTTGTGTGTCTATGGTTGTGTTGTGTGTCTGTGGTTGTGTGTAGCAGACATACACTCCTGACACCTGCAGCCTGTTGTGTAGCAGACACACACTCCTGACACCTGCAGCCTGTTGTGTAGCAGACACAAACTCCTGACACCTGCAGCCTGTTGTGTAGCAGACACAAACTCCTGACACCTGCAGCCTGTTGTGTAGCAGACACACACTCCTGACACCTGCAGCCTGTTGTGTAGCAGACACAAACTCCTGACACCTGCAGCCTGTTGTGTAGCAGACACACACTCCTGACACCTGCAGCCTGTTGTGCGTCTGTTAACCGACACATCAGAGAGCAGCTCCGTGTTCGTGTCACAGCCAAGTTTGTTCCTCTAAAAGCTTCTCAGATCACAACAAGACGTCCTGTCGTCCTCCACCGAGGATCTGTTCGGAGTAAACACAACGAAGGAGGCTGACTGTCTCCAGACACACACAGTCTGTCAGCAAACAACAACACAACAGACACACAAACACGCAGCAGCAACACACTGAAACACGCCGAGACACACTAAGAGGTGGTTCGTAGTAGTTTCAGTGGCTGCATCTGATGTGGTTGTGTTGTGTGTCTGTAGATGTGTTTTGTGTCTGTGGTTGTGGTTCTGTGGTTGTGTTGTGTGTCTGTGGTTGTATTGTGTGTCTGTAGATGTGTTTTGTGTCTGTGGTTGTGTGTCTGTAGTTGTGTTGTGTGTCTGTAGTTGTGTTGTGTGTCTGTGGTTGTATTGTGTGTCTGTAGATGTGTTTTGTGTCTGTGGTTGTGTGTCTGTAGTTGTGTTGTGTGTCTGTAGTTGTGTTGTGTGTCTGTGGTTGTGTGTCTGTAGTTGTGTTGTGTGTCTGTAGTTGTGTTGTGTGTCTGTGGTTGTGTGTCTGTAGTTGTGTTGTGTGTCTGTAGTTGTGTTGTGTGTCTGTGGTTGTGTGTCTGTGTTGTGTTGTGTGTCTGTAGTTGTGTTGTGTGTCTGTAGTTGTGTTGTGTGTCTGTGGTTGTGTGTCTGTGGTTGTGTGTCTGTAGTTGTGTTTTGTGTCTGTGGTTGTGTGTCTGTAGTTGTGTTGTGTGTCTGTAGTTGTGTTGTGTGTCTGTGGTTGTGTGTCTGTAGTTGTGTTGTGTGTCTGTAGTTGTGTTGTGTGTCTGTGGTTGTGTGTCTGTGGTTGTGTGTCTGTAGTTGTGTTGTGTGTCTGTGGTTGTGTGTCTGTAGTTGTGTTGTGTGTCTGTAGTTGTGTTGTGTGTCTGTGGTTGTGTGTCTGTAGTTGTGTTGTGTGTCTGTAGTTGTGTTGTGTGTCTGTGGTTGTGTGTCTGTAGTTGTGTTGTGTGTCTGTAGTTGTGTTGTGTGTCTGTGGTTGTGTGTCTGTGTTGTGTTGTGTGTCTGTAGTTGTGTTGTGTGTCTGTAGTTGTGTTGTGTGTCTGTGGTTGTGTGTCTGTGGTTGTGTGTCTGTAGTTGTGTTTTGTGTCTGTGGTTGTGTGTCTGTAGTTGTGTTGTGTGTCTGTAGTTGTGTTGTGTGTCTGTGGTTGTGTTGTGTGTCTGTAGATGTGTTGTGTGTCTGTGGTTGTGTTGTGTGTCTGTAGATGTGTTGTGTGTCTGTAGTTGTGTTGTGTGTCTGTAGTTGTGTTGTGTGTCTGTAGTTGTGTTGTGTGTCTGTAGTTGTGTGTCTGTAGTTGTGTTGTGTGTCTGTAGTTGTGTTGTGTGTCTGTGGTTGTGTGTCTGTAGTTGTGTTGTGTGTCTGTGGTTGTGTTGTGTGTCTGTAGTAGTTGTGTTGTGTGTCTGTAGTTGTGTTGTGTGTCTGTAGTTGTGTTGTGTGTCTGTGGTTGTGTGTCTGTAGTCTGTGGTTGTGTGTCTGTAGTTGTGTGTCTGTGGTTGTGTGTCTGTAGTTCTGTGTCTTGTGTGTGTGTCTGTGGTTGTGTGTCTGTAGTTGTGTGTCTGTGGTTGTGTGTCTGTAGTTGTGTGTCTGTGGTTGTGTGTCTGTAGTTGTGTGTCTGTGGTTGTGTATCTGTGGTTGTGTGTCTGTAGTTGTGTTGTGTGTCTGTGGTTGTGTGTCTGTAGTGGTGTTGTGTGTCTGTTGTGTTGTGTGTCTGTGGTTGTGTATCTGTAGTGTTGTGTGTCTGTTGTATTGTGTGTCTGTGGTTGTGTGTCTGTAGTTGTGTTGTGTGTCTGTAGTTGTGTTGTGTGTAGTTGTGTTGTGTGTCTGTAGTTGTGTTGTGTGTCTGTGGTTGTGTGTCTGTGTTGTGTTGTGTGTCTGTAGTTGTGTTGTGTGTCTGTGGTTGTGTGTCTGTAGTTGTGTTGTGTGTCTGTAGTTGTGTTGTGTGTCTGTGGTTGTGTGTCTGTGTTGTGTTGTGTGTCTGTAGTTGTGTTGTGTGTCTGTAGTTGTGTTGTGTGTCTGTGGTTGTGTGTCTGTGGTTGTGTGTCTGTAGTTGTGTTTTGTGTCTGTGGTTGTGTGTCTGTAGTTGTGTTGTGTGTCTGTAGTTGTGTTGTGTGTCTGTGGTTGTGTTGTGTGTCTGTAGATGTGTTGTGTGTCTGTGGTTGTGTTGTGTGTCTGTAGATGTGTTGTGTGTCTGTAGATGTGTTGTGTGTCTGTAGTTGTGTTGTGTGTCTGTAGTTGTGTTGTGTGTCTGTAGTTGTGTGTCTGTAGTTGTGTTGTGTGTCTGTAGTTGTGTTGTGTGTCTGCGGTTGTGTGTCTGTAGTTGTGTTGTGTGTCTGTGGTTGTGTTGTGTGTCTGTAGATGTGTTGTGTGTCTGTGGTTGTGTTGTGTGTCTGTAGTTGTGTTGTGTGTCTGTGGTTGTGTGTCTGTAGATGTGTTGTGTGTCTGTAGATGTGTTGTGTGTCTGTACTTGTGTTGTGTGTCTGTAGTTGTGTTGTGTGTCTGTGGTTGTGTGTCTGTAGATGTGTTGTGTGTCTGTAGTTGTGTTGTGTGTCTGTGGTTGTGTGTCTGTAGATGTGTTGTGTGTCTGTAGTTGTGTTGTGTGTCTGTAGTTGTGTTGTGTGTCTGTAGTTGTGTTGTGTGTCTGTAGACGTGTTGTGTGTCTGTGGTTGTGTTGTGTGTCTGTAGTTGTGTTGTGTGTCTGTGGTTGTGTGTCTGTAGATGTGTTGTGTGTCTGTAGACGTGTTGTGTGTCTGTACTTGTGTTGTGTGTCTGTAGTTGTGTTGTGTGTCTGTAGTTGTGTTGTGTGTCTGTAGACGTGTTGTGTGTCTGTGGATGTGTTGTGTGTTTAGTTGTGTTGTTGTTCTAATTTGTGTTCCTGCATGTCAAAATAAAAGCATCTGCTTAGGGTAGTGTGCAGAAAAGACAAATATTCTGAGTCAAGCTCTTTTCTTCCCTGTCGCTCACCAAATTACAATTATACTGAAGATGGATTTCTTACTGATGTTGTGGCGCCCCCTGGAGGCCACGGCACCCTTAGCATTCACCTATATCGCCTAATGGGTGAGTTGGCTCTGTGTGATAACAACATAAGAGCCCACGGCAGCACCGTAAAACACGAGGGTCGCATTAACACTAAACTTTGGGTCACATAAGGCTGCAACTGGTTGGCAAGTTTGAGACCCTGACTTAGACCAACTCCAGGAAATAGACCGGCCCGCCTGTGATCGGCTTAACATGCTGCAACTGAAAATCAACAGAAGTATGAAGAACGGCAGCGATTAGCCAGAAAGTAAAGTGTGAGGATGTTCTGTTGGCCAGATCCAGGTAAGAGTTAAATCACCTGGACCATAGACATACATACGTAGACGCCGCATTGACTGTGGAGGGACGTGTCTAAAGCTCCGCCATCTTGGTACAGGGCTAGCAGAGGGGGGAGTGAATGTAAGTCTATGGAGGTAAGAGGTACTCCACAATCTTAAAGTAGAATTATTCACTGAATTTTCCACCGATTTCCAAACGGTTTGATTTTGTTAGCTTTGACACAGGATGCTTGGATGCTTTTGTTCTATTTATGTCTGCCTGTCCGTCCTCCATGTCTGACGTTTGTAACAAACAATATATGTTGACAACTGATGGATTTATGATCACTTTTATAGTGCAGACATGTCATTCCTCTATAGACGTAATGCACTGTAGGGGCGAGTGGCACTGTACCAAGATGGCCGCCGCGTAGGCACGTCGGCTCCAATCGGCAGCAGCAGTCAACGCAGCGTCTACGTATGTATGTCTATAACCTGGACAGCAAACATGTCCTGATGCATTCTGGGAAAATGAGTCTGAACTGCTTCCAATCATGTTGTTCAGTAAAAACTCAGCGCCAGACGGTGGAATCGTCTCGTTCAGCCGCTCGTCTGGAAACTCTCATTTTCTGCTGTCAATCTTTTTCTGTTCAAATAAATGAAGTCGGTTTTTTCTGTTTTCTCTGTGGTTATTCGAGGCAGCAGAAACCAGACAGACTCTCCAGCTGCTGCAGACTTTTACAGTTTTATATTTCAGTACATCCAGTCTGTGGTTCTGTCAGGGAGGAGGAAGAAGGTGGACGTCTGCAGACTGGATGGACTGTACGAGAAGATTCTGGACTAGTTTTAAGTCAAACGTTCAAGATGGCTGCCGAGTGGCCATGCCTACCTGTAAGTTCTAAAAGAAAACACAACAGAAACATGACTAAAAGTTACATTTGTAGTGTATTTATTAATATAATAATCATAATAACCATCATAATAATAACCAGAATGCAGTGTAGCCGTCAGTCAGTCCCACTGATCTGAGAACGTATTGCAGAGAATAATCACAGTTATAAAAATATCTTTCTTCCACAGAGTCGTGTTGGTGGATTCTTTAAAACTTTACATTTATTTATTTATTTATTTCCCCCCAAAAACATAATCCTAAAACAGACACACAGAGATCAGAGCTCAGGGAACAAACCGGGACGAGTTTCTCCACTGCAGGAGTTTTATGTCACGTGATTTAAAATATTAAAAAGAACAAAGCGGCACCGAAGCCTGAGTTGAACCGACTGATCCAGCTGCTCTAAAACATGCATTAATACTTGCAGACTGACAGAATCTAGAAGACACTCCTCGTTTAAATCAGTCTGTAATCATATCTGTTTAAGAAATCCTATAATCATAATGTTCCTGATTCATTATATTCAACATTTTGTCTTATTTTAGTGTCCTTTTATTGTCTGTGCTTACTTTTGCTGAACTATTTATTTGTAGATTCATTTGTTTCAATTTTTCCTTTTCAGTTTTGCAAAATTGTCTTAAAACGTTCTCTATAAAGGCTGTTTCTAATAATTATACTCCTCTATAATCTTTTAATCTCAAACATTATATGTATATTTAGGTGAATTACTAAATAATGTTTCAGCAGGAGGCTTAAATCTGTCACATTCTTTCAAATAAACTGCATTTTATTCCATTTATATCCAGAAAATGGTTCATATTTTTTATTAAAATAGGAAAATGCTTGTATAGATTGGACAGGAATAAAGCTGCATCGTCTGCATATAAGGAGTAACAAACTGTCAGCAAACTTCATTTTTGGAATCTGACTCCACACTGCAGCCAAGATTCAGTGGGAAAATAACTTTAAACCTTTGATTTTAAACAAAAAAGAGTATAAAAGACTGTAAAAACTGGATTTTCTAATAGTATCTAGTCCATTAGTGTCTATTTCTCAAGAGATGTTTGTCTTTAAAGTCATTCTTATATGTTTTTCCTTAATTTTCCTAAACTTAATGTTTATGTTTGTTGAGTTTTACTGTATTTTATTTTTGTATTGCTGTACTTTAAATCCTCTGCTTTTATATTTTGTTGTCTCTCACTTACTTTTGATTTAACATTTAGATTTACTTCGCTGCTTGTGATATGGATTCTGAAAACTGTCCTATAAATAAAAATTGTGTATTTCCTCTAAGATAAAACTCTTCAGATCTTTAAATGTGAAAACTTTGACGTGATTTTAAAGTTATTTTGCTAGTATTAGAGATCCAAGATGGCCGCCATTATGGAAGCCTATTTGTGCCAAAATAAGTGCAAAGTGGAAAAATAAGTGTTTAGTTTCCTGTAAATTATTTTATGACGTTTCTGAGGTTTAAAATACATTTAAATGGTTCATATAACAGTAAACAGAAGGTTCGTCCATGTTAACTGGGGATATTTGACATTGTCTTTGTGACTTCATTAAACTTTAGTGAGTAAAAGTTCGACTTAATTTGACTTTTTTTATTTGTTAAAGTGCTAATCTGTTTTTACTTTCTTATCCAGGCTTCAAAAGGCTTCGGCACACATTCAGAACATGTTTGTATCAGCAGAACGTGATTAAATGAGGCTTATTTCTGCTGCGGGATTCTAATCAGCACACGAGCTGGAGTCTGGACACTTTTCAAAACATTTGCAAAAATAAACCCGTAAAGCCAAACGGTGCTTATCGAGGCCGATGTGGAGTTAATGTGATAATGATGCAACCGAGGATAAAGTGACACCCAGAGGAGCTGCGGAACAATCTGATCTTCATCTGCAGTGGAAAAACTCGACGGGAGGAAAGAGGGAATCAACAAAACACTAAAGAGAAGCTGGAGATATCAGAGGAATCACTTCTGGTTTCATCAGAGTGTGACAGTGGCTGAGATGGAAGTCAGGCTGTTTTACTGCATCAGGAAACAAAACGTGCATCTCCAGGAAGAAACATGTCGTTTTCCAGGGAAAGATATTTTTAAAGATAAACTGTGAATCCTGTAAAATCACTTCGTTGCAGCTCCAGATGTGGCTGATGAGTCGATGGATCAGATCAGTTTCCCGCACGATTCGATCTCGTATAGATTCACTCGTCGTTCTACAGAAGCTACAGAATAAGTACATTTTATTTTCAGATGTTGTGAAACCACGTGATTTGAAATGGCAGTTACGTGGTTTTACCGTGACAGCGTGTGTGTCAGCTGAGGTACGGAAGCCCATTTGTGCCAAAATAAAAGTTACCCGAAAAAAAAAAGTTTGGAGAAGTTCAGTCAAAGTTATCGACGCAAATCATTGTAGGAATAATGATAAGTTAAGTAGAAAATTACAGAAACAAATTAGTTTTAAAAGAAAGTAATGAAAGCAAATCACACCAAAGAGGAGTTAAGCCAACAACATGAGAAAATATGTTAGAATTATGACTTTTCAAGATAGAATAATGACAACATCAACTCAGGTTATACTTAATTTAAATTAGAATACAAAAAACAAAATGAGCTACCCTCAAGTCAACATAAAGATAAAAGTGAGCCACAATTATAACTATAAAAGCCCTCAGAGAGCTCAAACCTCCACCAGACAGCTTCAGTCCACCCCCAACACAATCTCCTAATTCACATATTTTCTATGGAACGTTACAGATACAAATGTAATTACATACAGTTCAAATGTCCTACCGACAATGCGGCCTTCACCCCATCCGACCTAATGAACAGGCGCGGCCTCTAGTGCGGCAGCTCCTAACAGCCTCCCAGCTTCTTAGACAACCGGAGATAAGAATGCCGGCCCAACCGTGCGTATGTCGCTCAGGAAGGAAAGAGAACTCCGTCACTGTCGCTGTCTGTCGCGTGGAGACCCAAAATGTCATGTGGTCAGAGGGGGTTACCCCAAAAACAAGAGTGCCCTCTGGTGGCTTTTAGAGTAAACCACATTTAATTGTCCACCTGGTTACACTTAGATTAAAAAACATCCTGGATCCAGACGGTGATCCGGATCAGTCCCAGAATGTCATCATTAGTTCTTTGTCCCATTTCACACATTTCCTGAACATTTAATCCAAATCCGTCCATAAGTTTTAGAGTTATTTTAAACACAAACAAACAAACAAACCAACGCCGGCCGTCACATGACCTCCTTGGCGGAGCTAAATATGCGTAAGAAATTAAAACTGGAATATTTCCCTCAACAACATGAGAAACAATAACTTCAAGCTGGCTATGGTGCACTTTTTAAATCATACTATTAAAGTAGAAATCAGTATAATAAATTCTTAAGATTGTTTTCTTTAAATTAAGCCAAAATTATGAAATAAGTTAGCTTTTAAGCAAAATAGCAAAAGCAACTCAAACTTTGTTCTTTAAAGTCATAATTACTACAAATTAACTCAACATTGTGGGATAATAATTAGAACTGCAACCTGTTAATCATGTATAAATAATAAATTAAGGTCAAATGTCTAAAATAAAAAAGATGTAAGGTAGAAATTAGAACTTCTTAAATGAAAATTATGATTTTTAAGACAAAAACGAGAGTAAATTTAAATCTATGACTCTTAAATTGATGAACTGATCAAATGAGTTAAAATTCAAAGATTGTCGACGGAGTTTTTATCCTTGGCAGAATGTTTGAGTGATATAAAATCAAAATTACAACTTATCAAGTCAAAATAACGGTAATCGAAAACGAATATATAATACAATTAAAATAAAATAATAGAATTAAAAAATTACGGATGCATTTTTAAAAAAATGTTAGTAAACTTCTTAAATCAATATTCTTCTGTTTTCATGATTCACTAAAATTCCCAAAGGCTTCATTTGTGATATAAAGTGAGTATTTTAATTATTCATCTCGTTAACTTTTTAAACATTTCTTTCGTCTTGGCAGGAATGGGCTTCCGTACCGTTCGTGACGTGGAGGTGATGAATCTGGAAGTTTGTCCCGCGGGTGTTTCCGTACAACGTGTGGAACTAAATGGTGTTTTTGTGCTTTTGTTGTTTTTTCAAACGGATCCTTGGATAGAAATATTTTCCCGTCATGACGTGTTTTAAAACTCTGCTGTCAGACTTAAAAAGAGTTTCTTCCCGCGAATCCTGAAACCGACACAAACCGAATGAACAGAACAAACGGAGCTGATGGAGTTTAAAGGTGTAAAGACGCCCCCCCCACCCCACCCACCCCTCGGTCTTTAGAGTATCATAGGAACAATAGAAGATTTGATTTTACATTTCATTTCTCCTCGTCGTCGCTCCAGAAGCTGTTTTAAGGTAACCGATGGTCTCAGGTAGTCGCCTCCTGAAAACTCTGATTTTAAATACTAAAATAGTTCTGACAGACCGAACGCTTCAGCTCGTTAAACATCCGTCGCTCAGATCTTTAGTCTTTAAATAAATCTGACAGCTGCAGTCTGTGTCCATGGCTTCTTCTTCTTCTTCTTCTTCGTTGGTGTCTCTGTCTTTGAATTTAAACACCGTCCAACGACGTCTTCGCCTCAGAACGAAAAGAGAAAAGAAAGTAAAAGTAGGAAACCGTTCCTCTGCATATTCAAACCGTCGATGCTTCCTTGGCTCCGGCTCTTTTCGGTTCCGAAGTTCTGCTTCCCTCTGAGTCTGAAGGCACTTGATGTCGTGGCAGAGGCCGAACTCTCCTCCTCAGACGGACAGACAGACGTCAAGATATGGTCTACAAGTATGTTCAAAATCCGCCCGTGTCCTGGTACAGTACAGCTGATCTGTGGAGGCAGTGAGGAGGAGGAGGATGGAGGATGGAGGAGGAGGATGGAGGGTGGAGGATGGAGGATGGAGGTCGACATTCAAACTGCTTTCTCCTGTTTTTAACACTCAGAGTCTGAAAAGTCAAAGAGTTTAACTGGAAACTGAAGCTGGAGACGGAAAATCTAAGCTCATGTCGTGGTGAGGCGTTCAGGGACAGCAGTCAGAGCTACGAAAACAAGTGGGAGGTGAACAGTTTTCTAATCAAAACAATGAGAAAAATAAGCAAACGACGAGAAAATGTCAGAACTATGACAAAATAATGACATATGATGCATGAAGGAAGAAGTCACTCCTTTTAAAATCATATTATTAAAGTTAAAAACCAAACTGATGTGTTTTTAAGACAAAAGTAATGATAAAATTAAGTCAGAATTAAAGAAATAAACCAGAAATGATTAATTTCTAAACAAAACAATGAAAGCCAATTAAAATTTGTTCCTTTAAGTCATAAGTACGGTGGCCCAGAAGGGTCAACGCAACAGCAAAGGTCACAACAGAAGAACACAGCGGTCGGAAGAACAGGCTTTGTTTCCAGGGGACAGTATTGTCAGACGGACTGTTTTGATTACATTAATCATGATCATGGAGCAGCAGCGTTGTAATGACGCCTCATTAAACTCTCCCGTAATCAAAACAGTCCCTCAGAAAATACTGTCCCCCGGAAACAAAGCTTGTTCTTCCGACCGCTGCCCACTTCTGTTGCGGGTTAACTTGACCCTTCTGGGCCACCGTACATGATTACTACAGATTAAGTCAACATTAAGGGACATTAGGTCAAAACTAAGATTATTATTTATGTCGAAATAATAAGTTGAGGTCAAATGTTTAAGTCCTAAAAATCTAAGGTAGGTATTGGGACTTCTATCGAGTTTTACGACATTTGAGAGTAAATCAGATCTTAGTTTAAACTTTGAGATTGTCAGTGGAGTTTTTTCCTGGTGAGGCGTTCAGGGACTGCCGGAGCTGCAGGACGTCTGAGTTTTAGACGGAGGAGTGGAACAATGCCCTCCGGGTTGCGTTGAAGTGCATAAATAAAACGCCAGACAGAGATAATTGGATTAAATCAGTGGATCTGTTCTGTCGGGGATGAAACCGTCGACTGAAGACGACTCCTGACACACTTTCAGCAGATACACTGTAAAAAATGGATATTCTCTTGATCAGTTTACTGCAAAACTGATCGACTGATTTGTTCTTTTGCAGTGTTTGAGCGTAAAATTAGACTACAATTATTAATTTATTTAATTTAAAAGCATTGCGCACATCTGTCACCTGTCATTTTAAGGATTTACCTTGTTGTTGTTCAAATCTGGCAGCAAGACGTCAGAAAAACACATAAAAAACTGCAAAAACAGCAAAAATAACAGCAAAGATCTGGAAAATAATTAAACTTTTAGCTGATTTAAATAAAGTAAAACTAATAAATTCTGTGGTCGACTGTTGAACTTTTTGTAATAATATTTTTTAATTAAATTTTTGGATGCGGATTTTATTTAAATAATAATATAGTAAATTTTATTTGTTGCCGCCTTTCTGAGCACCTCACAATAAAAGATACAAAAAACACAAATAACACAACGTTAAAAATATAAAAAAGTCACAAAATAAATAAAATGCATGACAGATTCACCTGTTTTTGGGGGTCAACGTGTAAATTTATGTTTTTTTTCTGCGATTTTTATAGATATTTTCTGTAATTTAAAAAGGAAACAGGGAAAAATTGTAAAATAACAATTAAAAAAAGATTTAATTTTTATGAATCCTTAACAATCATGTATTTTCTTTAAAACTATGGGAAATATATGTAAAATTATTGTATTTTTTTATTTAATTCAGTAAAAATAGTTTAATTTTACAGATGAATTACCATCTTTATCATTCTCACCTAAATAATTTCTCTGTATGTGAAGTTTACTGGTGACTTTCTGTTTACAACATGTTTTTTTACAGTGTGTTGCTTGTATTTTCACAAATACTCCACTGTTCAAAAGTAATCTGATTACTGTAGGCTGTAAAATAGGTAGAAAACACTGAAGTCTTTGTGGCGTTAAACTGAGTCCTGGAGCTTCAAATGCGACTGAAATGAACCTTTGCACTTCCTGCTTCAACTGTCAACCAATCAGCATTCGATCTGCTCATAGCGTCGCCACGGAAACAAACCTGCAGCTCTGACCTGATCTTTGGTAGTCGAGGGGGTTAAAGGATGAAGAGGTGATGATGATGATGGTGAAGATGATGATGAAGAGAAGGGGGAGGGGGCAGGAGAGTCAGAGATCGTGGCGTCCTGTAGAAGGGGGGCGGGGTCACCTCTGCCGGCCAATCAGAGCCAGACTCAAAGTGATGCAGAGCTGCCATATATGGGGCGACGAGGGCGGGGCGAGCGACCTTAGATCTGCATGGAGACGAAGAGAGAGAGAATGTTTGACCAACCAACCAATCAGTCAGGGTGGTTTACGTTAAACCATGTGACTCAAAATGGCAGCTGTGGAGTTACTTTGCGACAGTATGTTGACAAGCTAACGTGCTAATGATGTCATGTGATTCTACTCACTGTTAGGAGGAGGGTCTTTACATTTTCCCTCCTCGATGGTGACATCATCAACGGCGATGTCTCCTTCGATTCCGGCGCCTCGGACGCCTTCCATCACCATCTACAGAGATACAGGAACACAGGAAGGGGTGTGGAAACAGTCTGATGCAGTGGGAGTGGCCTAAATGACAGGGGGTGTGGCCTCAATATCAGGGGGTGTGGTTTGTATTAAAAATGAGTGCGGTTTGTAGAATATTTGTAGTATAGTGAGTGTGGTTTGTGGTATAGTTTGTAGTACACTGGATGTGGTTTGTGGTATAGTTTGTAGTACAGTCAATGTGGTTGGTAGTATAGTTTATAGTACACTGGGTGAAGTATGTAGTATAATTTGCAGTACAGTGGATATGGTTTGCAGTATGGTTTGTAGTACATTAGGTGTGGTTTGTAGTAAAGTTTGTAGTAAAGTGTGTGTGGTTTGTAGTATAGTTTGTAATACACAGGATTTGGTTTGTAGTACAGTTTGCAGTACAGTGGATGTGGTTGGTAGTATAGTTTGAAGTATAATTTGCAGCAAAGTGGTTGTGGTTTGTAGTATAGTTTGAAGTACAGAGGGTATAGTTTGTAGTATAGTTTGTGGTATAGTTTGTGGTATAGTTTGAAGTACAGTGGGTGTAGTTTGTAGTATAGTCTGTGGTATAGTTTTTAGTACAGTAGGTGTAGTTTGTAGTATAGTTTGTAGTATAGTTTGTAGTATAGTTTGTAGTATAGTTTGTGGTATAGTTTGTAGTACAGTGGGTGTAGTTTGTAGTATAGTTTGTAGTATAGTTTGTGGTATAGTTTGTAGTACAGTGGGTATAGTTTGTGGTATAGTTTGTGGTATAGTTTGTGGTATAGTTTGTGGTATAGTTTGTAGTACAGTGGGTGTAGTTTGTAGTATAGTTTGAAGTACAGTGGGTATAGTTTGTAGTATAGTTTGTGGTATAGTTTGTAGTACAGTGGGTGTAGTTTGTAGTATAGTTTGAAGTACAGTGGGTGTAGTTTGTAGTATAGTTTGTAGTATAGTTTGTGGTATAGTTTGAAGTACAGTGGGTGTAGTTTGTAGTATAGTTTGTAGTATAGTTTGTAGTATAGTTTTTAGTATAGTTTGAAGTACAGTGGGTATAGTTTGTAGTATAGTTTGTGGTATAGTTTGTAGTACAGTGGGTGTAGTTTGTAGTATAGTTTGAAGTACAGTGGGTGTAGTTTGTAGTATAGTTTGTAGTATAGTTTGTGGTATAGTTTGAAGTACAGTGGGTGTAGTTTGTAGTATAGTTTGTGGTATAGTTTGTAGTACAGTGGGTGTAGTTTGTAGTATAGTTTGTAGTATAGTTTGTGGTATAGTTTGTAGTACAGTGGGTGTAGTTTGTAGTATAGTTTGGAGTACAGTGGGTGTAGTTTGTAGTATAGTTTGTAGTATAGTTTGTGGTATAGTTTGTAGTACAGTGGGTGTAGTTTGTAGTATAGTTTGTAGTATAGTTTGTGGTATAGTTTGTAGTACAGTGGGTGTAGTCTGTAGTATAGTTTGTAGTATAGTTTGTGGTATAGTTTGTAGTACAGTGGGTGTAGTTTGTAGTATAGTTTGAAGTACAGTGGGTGTAGTTTGTAGTATAGTTTGAAGTACAGTGGGTGTAGTTTATAGTATAGTTTGTGGTATAGTTTGTAATACAGTGGGTGTAGTCTGTAGTATAGTTTGTAGTATAGTTTGTGGTATAGTTTGTAGTACAGTGCATGTAGTTTGTAGTATAGTTTGTAGTATAGTTTGTGGTATAGTTTGTAGTACAGTGGGTGTAGTTTGTGGTATAGTTTGAAGTACAGTGGGTGTAGTTTGTAGTATAGTTTGTAGTATAGTTTGTGGTATAGTTTGTAGTACAGTGGGTGTAGTTTGTAGTATAGTTTGAAGTACAGTGGGTGTAGTTTATAGTATAGTTTGTAGTATAGTTTGTAGTACAGTGGGTGTAGTTTGTAGTATAGTTTGTAGTATAGTTTGTAGTACAGTGGGTGTAGTTTGTAGTATAGTTTGTAGTATAGTTTGTAGTACAGTGGGTGTGGCCTGCTTCAAGGTAAACATGTGGTTTATGGCATAGTGGGCGTGTTCTTGGCTACAGTGGGCGTGTCATTTGCTACAGTGGGCGTGGCCTGTACCTGGAAGGCTGCCGTCGGCTGGATGATGACCTTGGCCTGCCTCCAGCGGTCTCCCTGGTTACCGGTCAGACTCCAGACTGAGGTGTCCGTCACCGTCTGACCTTTCTGTCTCAGGAAAACGTTCAGAGCTCCTGCAGACAGACGGGCGATCAATAAGCTTATCGACGACTGATTGGCTGTGAGCTGCGGAGGAGGCGGAGTCTCACCTATGTGCTTCCCGTACATGTGGTAGTAGAAGGAGAAGCAGTAAGTGGGGCTGTTGCCGGAGCTCTTAGCGTTCATGTTGAAGGTCGGAGACAAGAGGCGAGCCTTATCTCCTTCTAACCTCGGCCTCGACGTCTCGATGTACATGTAGAAACCTGACAGACGACATAAACAACAACAACAACAACAACAACACAGGGTCAGAGGTCAGTTCAGGAGGACGGTTAGCTCCTTAGCTAACCCAACGATAGCTGCTTCATGTTAACAAAACTCAACTGAACTGGCTGCTTCCAGAAGTAAATGAGAAAAACTGTGGCAGCAACTAGTTATTATGAACACTTTTATTTATTATTATCCAGGAAATGTATGATTTTGAGCATCAATATTCAGGTTATTGTCAGCTTTGTTTGTTAATAATCAATTTGGATCAAAAATAATCAGTTTATTTACATTTCTGTGTGTTAATATTCAGACTGTTGACATCCTTGGTTGATAAACGTTTTATAAACATTCATGTTTACACTTTTACTTCCTCATACGATTCACATATTTCACAGCAACAGGAGGAATTAGCTCCACCAAGGAGGTTGTGTTTTTGCTGGCGTTGGTTTGTTTGTTTATTTGTTTGTTTGTGTTCAAAATAACTCTAAATGTTATGGATGGATTTGGATGAAATGTTCAGGAAATGTGTGAAATGGGACAAATGATGAAATGTTGGGACTGATCCGGATCACCGTCTGGATCCAGGATTTTTTAAAAGACTCTTTAACACTGGGAGTGTTAGAAAGCCTTCAGTGCCGCCTTGTGGTACGAAAGTGTATTACACATATATGGTGGGTGTCGGATTTAGCAAAACCAAACCAGATTCTCCAGAGGAACATTTCTGGTTTTATCCTACTTATTTTATCCATTGAGCTTCCTCCAGTTAATCTGTTCACAATAAAGAACCAACATATATTTCAGTGTTAATTTCACCAGACTACACAGTGATACTCTGTCACTGGTAGATTGTGTTGGAGGTGGACTGAAGCTGCTTGGAGGAGGTCTGAGCTCTCTGAGGGCTTTTCTAGCTACATTTGTGCTGCTTCAAACTAACATTTATCAGAGTTCTGTTAGACGACTCACTTTTAGTTAATCTATTCTGAACTGTAGATTCTCTAAACGTGAAAAACAAATCTAAAAATGCTTTCTAGGTTTAGATAAATTCTTATTTTTAGTTAGAAATACAAACAGACAGGAGCAGATCAGAGGACTGAGGAGGAATTCATTAAACTCCTGCTGGATGCTTCTTGCAGCTCGGTGGGAATCGAACCTGTGACCTCCCATTGATCTGCTCTGATTCCCCTGAAGGCAGCATTTAGAAACAATCCACGCATTAAACTGAACAGAGTTGGATTTAAACCTTGAGGATCTGTGCAGGGCAAACATTCGCCGTCACATGTCGGTTATTTTAACTTCTATTTACGCCGAGACTCAGCTCTGGCTTTTATTTCCTGCTGTACAGTGAAACCACTTCAGGCTACAGACGGCTGCCAGCGACAGCTTCAACCTCCACATGTTCATGCAACTACAAATGTTTATAACTCATTATGTTGCAGCTGGAGGCAGAAATAGGAACTTTACTCGCAGCTGTAGAGAATATTTCATGGACTCTAGAATCCAAAAGTCTGTTACCCCTCCTCCACTGAGCTGGTTCCAGGTCTAGTCCAGAGCCAGAGCCTGACTTAGCTCCACTTCTTTGTGTTTCCACCTCCTAAGCACCGACTCCAGGTTCTATAAACTGGAGCTCAGCAAGCACCAACTCTTTGCTGGTCCAGAGCTAAGCACCGAGTACGTCAGGGGCTGGGGGCGGGGTTATGGTGACCAACCATCAACGGTGGAAAGGGACACACAAGCGCTAATTAGTGTCCTTGTTCCCTCCAGTCCAGACCGCTGCTCTAACAGATGTGCTCCACCTGGTCTGCTGTGTTTTATTTTAGTTTCTCGGATCGTTCTTTTCTTAGTTTTTCTGAGTTTTGTTGCCTCCTTGGACTTCTCTCCATGAATCTTGTGCTTTGCCTCCACTTCCTGTTTGGCTCCTCGTCGCAGCGAGCAAACACAAAGTGTGCTTCCATCAGTGACAGCGGTGGGGTTTCCCTGCTCCGCTGTGGTCGGATGTTCTGTCCTTTCACCTGGAGGCCGGCTCTGATGGCCAGGTGTTGACAGCCAATCACATTTCATTATTTGGCCTCCTCCTGCCCGGCGGCGGCGATGACTCAGCCTGAGTTCTGCTGTGTGGTTGTTTCTCTGCAGAACGTCGCCGGCGTTCAGCTTTCAACACGTTTACAGAGTTTCACAGGTGAAGCTGACAGAAGCTTCCTCATCAACACCTCCAGCTCCGACACAGAATCCCTGCAGTACTTCTACTTGTACTTGTACTTGTACTGCACCGACTCACTCTGACCGGATACAGTTTACTAACAAGTAAAGCTCTGAATGCAAGAACTGCAGTAGAGTCTGCAGGAGGAGGTCGGGGTGGATGGAGGGCAGGCAGACGGTCACTTTGGCCAGAGTCTGAGAAAAAATGATGGTTCCCTCTGAACCCTGAGCTGCTTCTGAAGCTTCAGTGTTTTTTGCTCACATCTCATTTTTCCTCATTGTGGGTTCATTTTCATATGAAGTCCTGACCCTCTATGGAATCCAAATGTCAAACACATTCACTAAAAATCTGGTTGAAATGATTTGAAACGTGTCCCAGTTCAAAGAAAACTTCTCAAAATGACACCTGTTGAGTCCTTCTGGACATTTTCAAACCAATTTAAGGTCACACATGTTACCAACACTGGAACTACTGTTGTCTACACATATTGTAGATATTAACTACCTCCATGGTCCAGCCTCTCCAGACCCATCAGCTGTAGGAAGATGTTCCTCCATGCTGGATGTATCTCCAGCTACTAGATGTTCCTCCATGCTGGATGTATCTCCAGCTACTAGATGTTCCTCCATGCTGGATGTATCTCCAGCTACTAGATGTTCCTCCATGCTGGATGTATCTCCAGCTACTAGATGTTCCTCCATGCTGGATGTATCTCCAGCTACTAGATGTTCCTCCATGCTGGATGTATCTCCAGCTACTAGATGTTCCTCCATGCTGGATGTATCTCCAGCTACTAGATGTTCCACCATGCTGGATGCATCTCCAGCTACTAGATGTTCCTCCATGCTGGATGTATCTCCAGCTACTAGATGCTGGATGTATCTCCAGCTACTAGATGTTCCTCCATGCTGGATGTATCTCCAGCTACTAGATGTTCCTCCATGCTGGATGTATCTCCAGCTACTAGATGTTCCTCCATGCTGGATGTATCTCCAGCTACTAGATGTTCCTCCATGCTGGATGTATCTCCAGCTACTAGATGTTCCTCCATGCTGGATGTATCTCCAGCTACTAGATGTTCCTCCATGCTGGATGTATCTCCAGCTACTAGATGTTCCTCCATGCTGGATGTATCTCCAGCTACTAGACGTTCCACCATGCTGGATGTATCTCCAGCTACTAGATGTTCCTCCATGCTGGATGTATCTCCAGCTACTAGATGTTCCTCCATGCTGGATGTATCTCCAGCTACTAGATGTTCCTCCATGCTGGATGTATCTCCAGCTACTAGATGTTCCTCCATGCTGGATGTATCTCCAGCTACTAGATGTTCCACCATGCTGGATGTATCTCCAGCTACTAGATGTTCCTCCATGCTGGATGTATCTCCAGCTACTAGATGTTCCTCCATGCTGGATGTATCTCCAGCTACTAGATGTTCCCCTAGATGTCTCCAGCTACTAGATGTTCCACCATGCTGGATGTATCTCCAGCTACTAGATGTTCCACCATGCTGGATGTATCTCCAGCTACTAGATGTTCCTCCATGCTGGATGTATCTCCAGCTACTAGATGTTCCTCCATGCTGGATGTATCTCCAGCTACTGTCTCCTCTGATGCTGCATTCATTCATTGATCCAGTAGGTTGGATTCTCCTCTCAGTCTCTCTGAGGAAACACTGCCTGCAGTTCAACCTGAACTCTTTCTGGATGTCTCCCTGTTGGTCTTAAATGAGTCAGTTCTGGAGAAACTAAACCAGGAGGAGGAAGGTTCTGGTTTTCCAGAATCTCAAACACTGTGGTGAATTTTTGAACCAGACCACCATGAAGAGATTTTGATGAATTATCTGAATTTCAGGCTCAGATTTGGTGTTTTACTGACGTCCCAGATGAGTAGTTCAAATACTGTTGGAAAGCCAAGGATTCTTTCTGTCTTTTCAATTTCTGGTTGATAGACGGTGGAATTTTGGTGATTGTTTACCTGTTAGCAGGTTTTGGGGTTCAGAGGGTAAAAAGTGAATCAGCACATTTTATTTCTTATAACAATACACTGGTTTTCTAAATAGCTCTTTTCTAGACACTCTTTACATTGCTTTATTCATTCACTCCATACTCCATGGTGCTAAGCTACGTATGTAGCCACAGCTGTCCTGGGGTAGACTGACGGAGGCCAGGCTGCTCCATCAGCCCCTCCGTTGTGTTCTTTAACACACTGGGTTCCTCATCCATCTTAAATATAACACATGTGAGCTCCTGGAAACCAAAGGGGAGGAATAACGTCTCTTATCTCATCTTTAGGTTCAATGAGGAAGTTTGCTTTGTTTAACGAACGCTTCATGAGGTAAACATGGACACTTGAATCCTCTGACAGGCGATAGCTGGACGCCTGTTTCTAAATGGCGTCTCCAGACTCTTTGTTCCGTCTCTGAATGTCACCGAAACACCGGAGCAGTTCCAGCTGTCAGACTGAAGCCTGCGGAGAAACATCTCCAGACAGTCGACTCCTCTTAAAGTAAAATTAACAAACAACACTGTGGACTGTCATCACTATCTGCAAACTGCTGGAGCTGTGGGACGATGCTGAAGTTATCTTAATCTAACTAAAGGCGCGGTGGACACTTTGACAGTTCGCCCACGCCCACTTACACATCCAGGATAAAGATAATGTGGGCCGACAGCCTCGGTGTAATCAGGCTGTGAAAGTCGTCCTGACACTGACATGCTGCTGTTTCCTGATAACGTCGCTCCGTCTGCGAGCCACCCAGACACGCCAAACCTCGTTGGGAAATGTGGCAGTTTAGCGGCGTGTTGTAGTGACGAAACGTCCTCATCGGAGGAGTTAGTTTAGGTTTGTTCTGTCCGACTCAATCACATCCAACAGCCTCCTTTTAGTTCTGTCTGGAGAGACGACACCAGCTCAGTTCAACTCCTCAGAGGTCTCAGGGATTCACAGTTTAAATGTTTGGAGTTTTATTGACCCGATCTCATCTGATACCGAGTTTAGGTTGATACCGAGTCCCAGTATGACACCATGACACCATCACAGGACAAAAAACTATCAAAATCAATCCAGTGTGTTTGTTTGAGGACTGAATATCTCTGCAATGCTAAATAACATGATGCAGTGGAGCTTTTCAACAAGGTTCCTGAACACCTGGAGAACATGATTCTCGGCCTTCATGACTCATCATTGGCAGACGAATAATTAAAGTAGTTGTTGCAGGACTTAAATCATCAGTGGAGCCAAACACAGTGAGAACATCTGACTTCTCCAGGAATCTTGAGCTCAATACATCTCAGGAATAATCATGTTAATGTGGTTCATGAACTGGCTCTTAGCTAGCAATGGGCACCATGAAAAAGACTTCTGTGGCGGTTAATGACCTCCGGCCAGCGCTTATATCCCAGCAGTATAAGGAAAGAAGCAGACTTTGTGGTCCACATCATGAATCTCAATACTGTTTCATGCCTTTTTGGTTGTTTTGTGTCGTTGCAGCTGCTGTGTTTGGTAAAAATTGACATGTAAAACTCTAATTACCTGCGCCAAGGAGGTTATGGGATGGCCGGTGTTGGTTTGTTTGTTTGTTTGTGTGCAAAATAACTTGAAAACTCATGGATGGATTCGGATTAAATGTTCAGGAAATGTGTGAAATGGGACAAGGAACAAATGATGACATGTTGGGACTGATCCGGATCACCGTCTGGATCCAGGACGTTTTTAATCTAAGTGTAACCAGGTGGACAATTAAATGTGGTTTACTCTAAAAGCCACCAGAGGGCACTCTTGTTTTTGGGGTAACCCCCTCTGACAACATATTTTGGGTCTCCACGCGACAGACAGCGACAGTGACGGAGTTCTCTTTCCTTCCTGAGCGACATGCGCACGGTTGGGCCGGCATTCTTATCTCCGGTTGTCTAAGAAGCTGGGAGGCTGTTAGGAGCTGCCGCGCTAGAGGCCGCGCCTGTTCATTAGGTCGGATGGGGTGAAGGCCGCATTGTTGGTAGGACATTTGAACTGTATGTAATTACATTTGTATCTGTAACGTTCCATAGAAAATATGTGAACTTGTAGATTGTGTTGGGGGTGGACTGAAGCTCCTTGGTGGAGGTATGAGCTCTCTGAGGGCTTTTCTAGTTCATATCTGTAATTACATTTTTAAAAGGCTCTTTCAGTTTGAGATTCTACAGAATCATTCTGACCAGATCAAACCTAATATAATAACCATAGTTCTGTTGCATAGAGAGGAAATGTAAACTATGGATATTTGAAAAAGGGACTTCATTTGTCCTGAAGAATGACGACGTGGAGGATTCGTTCTCTCTCAGTCCTCAAGGTTTTATTTTTAGAGTAGTTTTCTGTTTGAAGTGATTCTGACCTGTGATAAATCCTCTGACATGAAACACATGCCGTCTCCCTCCTCTAACCTCGGCTGGATGCAGGTTTTCTCCGCCTGCTTTCCTTCATTTATTTATTTTTACCACACTTCTGCTCCCCGAACGCTGCAGAGCAGAAACAAACTGTTTAATCCGAGGCGGAGCGCTGCAGAGTGTCCATCACGCTGCTCTCATTCAGTCAGCAGGACTCCTCAGGCTGCTGCCGCTGCTGCTTTTATTCCCTCCAATCAGCGACGCTTCGATTGCTGTCGAACGACGTGATTAGCAGTCAGGTTTAATCCTCGACTCGCCTGCTGCTGTCAGAGCTGCAGGCGACAGCAGGAAAACACAAACTGTTTCCTCGAATCTACAAATAAACCTCCGAGTTCAGCTGATTTCTCCTTTTGGCTTTGAAGGACACAAACTGAACTCCTCCAGATCCACTGAGGCTCCATCTGACATTTTTATGCAAATCACACTTTGAAAACCTGAGGAGGCTGAAATTAAAGGAAAAGTTGGAACGTCTCAGGTTTTCCTCCTGGACGAGGCGATAAAAGCAAAATAAGAAACAGACTCAGTGAATAAACGATCCACTCAGGCTTCTTATGCATAAATTATAATGTGCATGAAGACGGGAGGATGGAGACAAACCTGCTGCTGCTGTTTGTTTACGGCCGACAGTCAGATACAGAACCTTTAGAGGCCAGAAGAACAGGTCTGGAAATGACACTGAACACATTTTAAAGTGTCAGGATTCCACTTTTTGGTTCCTCCTTTACTTCAGTTTGGTAAAAAGCTGCTTTTCAGTGCATGTAAAAGGTTTGAGAGACTCAGTGGGAGTCATTCTGGAACATTTTCCGAGTATTTCTGGACAGGCTTTGTGTAATTTTAGACACTTTTGGCATTTTGTGTAATTTTTAAAATCATTTTGGATATTTTTTTGTGGTTTGTTTTATAGCTGCGTTTTACCTCCACCAAGGAGGTTATGTGATGGCCGGCGTTTGTTTGTTTGTTTGTTTGTTTGTTTGTGTGCAAAATAACTCTAAAACTCATTGACGGATTTGGATGAAATGTTCAGGAAATGTGTGAAATGGGACAAATAATGACATGCTGGGACTGATCCGGATCACCGTCTGGATCCAGGATGTTTTTTAATGTAAGTGTAACCAGGTGGACAATTAAATGCGGTTTACTCTAAAAGCCACCAGAGGGCACTCTTGTTTTTGGGGTAACCCCCTCTGACCACATGACATTTTGGGTCTCCACGCGACAGACAGCGACAATGACGGAGTTCTCTTTCCTTCCTGAGCGACATACGCACGGTTGGGCCGGCATTCTTATCTCCGGTTGTCTAAGAAGCTGGGAGGCTGTTAGGAGCTGCCGCGCTAGAGGCCGCGCCTGTTCATTAGGTCGGATGGGGTGAAGGCCGCATTGTTGGTAGGACATTTGAACTGTCTGTAATTACATTTGTATCTGTAACGTTCCATACAAAATATGTGAATTGGGAGATTGTGTTGGGGGTGGACTGAAGCTCCTTGGAGGAGGTATGAGCTCTCTGAGGGGTTTACTAGTTCTGCATTTAAAAGGTCGGCAAAACTGAGTTTGAGTCATTTTGTATATTTTTGGGTTGTTTTTTTTTTCGTAAGTCTTGACGAAATTTAAAATGATTTTAGACCGCTTTGTATCGTTTGGTATAAAGTTTGAGAAGCAGCTCTTCACAGATGAAGCCGTTTCCAGATCAGGACTTCAGATGTTGCAGGAGCTCTGGGAGCAGAGCATCACTGCACAAGGACTTGGACAGTTCAAATTTTTAGAGGCTCAACTTTTTGATCGCCCTTTGTGTCTGTTTTGGGGAAATGAATTCTCTACTTCTTCACCCTGCAGGCCTTTGTAGCCGGACCAGGCTGGTTCTGTTGTAGACGGCTTCTTTCTTTACGACATTCAAAGGACAAAACTGCTCTCAGAAACTCACAAGATTTAAATGAACATAACGTCTGTGTGTGCACTTGTGTCATACATGTTGTAGAGATAAAAATTTGTTCATGCAGACAATTTTTTAGGACACAGTGTGACTCCCATTTTTAGATTTACTTAGTTTACAGTCAGAGTAAGTTTCCAGCCATAAACCAAAGTCCTCTGGAGTGATGAAACATGACTGTGGTTGTGTGTTTTAGTGTGTTATTGTGTGTTTTTGTGTACCCTGCTTGGAGCCGGTGTGGTCCGAGCTCGGTCCGGTGTTGGGGGTGTATTTCGTGTCCCGTGTGGCGGCGCTGTGACGAGTCCAGTCGAACTCGTCGGTTTTGTCCTGAGAGAACAAACACAACGCCTCGTCCTCGAAACCACACTGGAACTCCCCTGAACACAAACACACAAACACACTCGTATATAACACGACATATATCACAATCATACCTCAGCTGCTGACTTCTGTGACTAATCTGCTGCTTTGTGGTTCAAAGGTATCAATAAATGTGATGTTTTAAATGAGCTGCCTTACAGACCACGGTCGGGGCTCAAACAGCACAAATGACCAACAGAGTGTAACGTAAGTGAGTCTCTGCACTGATGTGAATCTGTGTTTCCAGGTCAGCAGCTAGCTAGAGGTTCGCTACTTCACTTTCTGCAGCTTCAGTCTCAGTGAACACGTAACAGACAGCTGTTAGCGCGAACGACTGTGAAAATCCAGAAAACCTCATGTGGGAACGTGAACCTGGTCGTGTTGTGTTCAGTGTGGACGGATACTCACTGAGATGTGGGTTAACAGGAGCTGTGGAGGAACAAAACAACCGAGTCAGATCAACTGTAGCATGAAAAGAAGACGAGAAGGAGATTCTCATCCGACATGAACAGAAAACATGAACAGCTTCAACAAAGTCTTTAACTTTATAAACATGTAAATAAGGCAGCTGCTGTCTGAATGCTCAAAACAGGCTGATTGTTTACATTCGTCTCAACATCATCAACCATCCAGACAACTTCACAATCAACATGGACTGTATTAAGTTTTCAAATATTAAAACTCTAATGAGCTGAAGCCTTGTTACACAATAAAAATAAAATAAATAGATAAAAAAAATACGGTCAAACAGCTGGGTCACCAAAAACATCTGTGACATAACAGAAAACAGCATCAAATTTAAAGAAAACCAATAATTTTCCACGATTAAAATAACATTTCTGGCTTCAATCTTACATGATTACTTTTTTGGGGACCTTTTAAATGTTTAATGAAGGACGTTTACATGCAAAATAACAATAAAAAATGTGACAGTGCAGATAATCAGGCTGAATACTGAAGAAAAGTAAATTAGAAGGTTTGACTTTATAATATTAATGTAAAAAACTGAAACACTGCTATAAAACCATTCAACCAAATTCAGCTTCTAACTACAAGAATCTTCTGTCTGTTTTACACCATATTAAGTGTGATATGAGTTTTTACACATGTTTAAATAAATGTTTTGCACGTTTGACTGATTTTTAATGTTTGAAAACTTTGTTCACTGATAAAACATTAAACTTTACATTCAAATCATTTATATAAATAAAAATATATTCTCCACATGTACTGAAGCCTTTAAATAAAAGTTGTGAACATATTCTTTAGATCTTTACAATTATCACCAAAAGAATCAAGCAGAACTGTTTTACTGTGTGATCTATAGAACCGACCTCTGAGGGTTGGGATCATAACGATGACCACAAGGTCTGAACAAGACCAGGGTCTGAACAAGACCAGGGTCTGAACAAGACCAGGGTCTGAACAAGACCAGGGTCTGAACAAGACCAGGACCCGTATTCACAAAGCATCCTGAGGCTAAAAGCAGCTCTTAGTGACGTCATTCTTAGAAACATCTTAGAATTCCTCGAGTTCTAAGATTTTTCTAAGAATGTTCCCTCGGTAAGATAAAAGTTATTTATTTAAGAGAGCTGCTAAGGTGAGAAACTGTTAGGAGGGAGGAGGACTTTTAGGAAGCCTAAGAGTGTCTTAAACAGACAAGATGGCAGAAAAACTGAGAGGAAGGAGAGATATTCTCTGTACGTTAAAAGACGTTAAAAGATGATGAATGTAAAAACACGCTATCGGCTCGATGGTGCAGAGATGAGTTTACTGTCCCACCCAGCGCAGTAACGTAAAAACACCTAAGATGAAAGTCATCACAGCATTGATTCCTGGCCACAGGTAAAATGCAGCAGTCTACACTGTAAAAAATGTCCCTCCCAAAACAAGAAAAACAAACTTATTTCAAGGCTCTTTTACCTGAAATAAGTGTAAAAATCTGCCAATAGAACAAGTGAACATTTGCTTGGTCAGATTTCTTGAAATAAGACATGATATTTAGAATATTGAGGTCTTAAAATCAGCAGGGAAAACTTATTTTAAGCTATATTTTAGCAGCATTGTCAAGCTGAGGTGTCTTAGAATAAACCAGACATGCTAAAGAATTAAATAGATTTTAGCTTTAATAAGTTTAATGTCAGCTTCTTAATCTGAGATGTATTCAACTTATTTTAGTTGTATTATCGTGGCTCTTCTCTAGATTTAAGACCATCTTGTACTTGAAATCAGATCACACAGATTAATTGAAGCATTCTGAGATATAATGTCTTCTCACAGTTGGCTAGAAATCCTAATATTTAGTGGTGTTTGACAGCATTTGAAGGTGTTGTGTTTTAGGTGAAGCCAGCTACGCCCAAAAGGAGGTGTTTTAACTCAAAAGCAGACATTTGCTTTGTTTTTTTTAACACATTTAACACATGCAGCTGTTTTCTGATATGAATTGGTGATTTTCCAATAAAATGCATTTACTTTATTTCTTAAATCCAGATTATTTATCTGATACAAACAACAGCTCAGCTTGAAACATGTATGAAATGAAATGAACCTTGTTTCTGGTAAAATACAACTAAAACAAGATCATTTCAAGATTGTTTGACTTAACAAGATATTTAAGATGCGTTGTCTTAAAACACGTCCCTCCATCTGCTGAAATGTTACCTGGAAAGAGAATTTATCTTAAATCAAGTGGATTGAGACAATTTGACTAAAAATAAGACGAATAAACTGGTAAGATGTGGAGTTTTTACAGTGTAGCAGTGATGACTTGGGTCTGTCACAACCCTCTGTCAGCAGAGAGACCAGTCAAACCAGTCAGACCATTAAGGCACTTTCACAGCCTCGTATCTTTGCGCAATTTGTTCACTTTCAATCTCTGCTCTTGCTTGGGATTGCAGTACCTACCAACACTTCTCAAACTCGTGGTTCGTGCGTAAAAGTGGATGAACGATGCGTTGACCTGCTGGACAATGTTACCCCTGAGTCTGCCTCTTCCTTTGGGCTGTGATCTGGACCCAGTTTCTTTCTTAATACTGTTTATTTTCATTCAGAGCTGTTCCAACAGCAAACACTGCTCTGTGTCCAGTTTGACTTTCTTGATCTCTTTTTTGGACAGTAAACATGACAATAAGCAAATCAATATAATCGACATGTTAATGAGGAACGTTCAAACATTTGAAGCTGTGTCACAACTAATTTAATTTAGCTGAGTTTCATCATCATGACATAAAACTAATGTCACAATTACACATTTCTAAATACAGTCCAAGTTATATGATCGGTTGATTTTACTGTCCATTCATTACGAAGAGCGATTTTTGTCCCTTTTCCCTTTTTGTACCAACCAATCACAGCCTTTAGTCTGCGTCACACCTAGCAACAGGTCAACCACACCTCCTCACTAAGATCAAAGTTTCTGTTCCCTCCTTGCTCAGAGTTGCTCTCAGAAACTTCCTGAATCACTCTGAAGCTCAGTTTCCTTGCTGGGAGCTTTAAGGCTGAGTTAGGAGCTCTCTGAGAGGAGACGCTTTGTGAATACGGGTCCTGGTCTCTACACACACATACACATCTACCATACCAAGTGGGGCCCGTCATGTTAAACCCACCAACAGGGGTCCGATGTTTCCGATTGTTCTGAAGGTTCAGAAATCAGACAGACATTTTTCCTTTAAGGTTGTTTATCGTAATATAACTGCAAATATACATTTCTTTTAATTTTTTACAGCTAAAGCCAAGAGGGGACTGACAATCCTGCAAGAGGTCTACATATCAACTAGGGGACCCACATAGCCTATATAATAGAATGTGTGTTAAATGAATTGGTAAGTCTTTAGAAACAGTGACTCTAAAGTTTAAATATTTCAACATGTCACTGGATCCATTTAATTAGTTCTTCTTTCAAATCCTTAGCTCGGTTACTTGTTACTGATGTCATCTATTTATCTATAACTGCAGCATCAGGAACAACTACTTTATCTTTTATATTTACATTTTAACTCTCTAAAAACATCTTATTAAAACTGTATTGTTGAATATTTTTACACACACTGTAGATGTTGGCCGTGTGTGTGTTTTTGTATCTCTGTGAGGACCTGCTAACAGCGTGTCAGAGGGTCATGTGACCCGCTGAGCGGCGTCAGGTGGGGGCGTTCACCTGCAGCGTTACCGCGACGATGAGGGCAGCGGTGCGTTCGCTGACAGCCTGTCAGGTCGCCTCCCGCTGTGAGCGTTCGTTTGTCTGATTTCTGCTCTGTTCTTTGGTCGTCTCTCTCTGAGATGCTTTCAGGCTCCGTCAGGGTTTTCTGTCTGACAGCTCAACAGTTTGCTTTTCTTTCACACTTTTGTTTTTTATCTTCTTTTCTTTTCAGACAAATAAAGAGAAGCAGAGCAGCAGCTGGTGTTCAAACAACCAGACAACACAAGGCTGCGTGAACAAACATGTCAACACGACAAAACCAGGATGAAGTATTATTTTTAGAACTAAATCTCACAGCAGAGATATGAATTTTTAGTTAATATACCGTCAACTCTTAAATATTTACCTGCCATCAGCTTTTCCACAGTTTTTAAACTAAAAACTCAAATATAGGGAACAGCTTAGGTCCGTGTACGTTGCGGTCATTCGTTTTCCTATTTTGAGATTTCAAAATAAAAGCAAAAAATAAACTGTTTCCCGTTTCTTTCAGTGATAATACAAAATGAAAATGGGAAACAGGCCCTAATTCATTATTCACTATCTGTTATCTGATTTAATTAGATGTGTTTGTAAATTAATTAAAATTAAAATACACCCGTGGAAAACTTATTTCTCTATTTCCTGTTCGTTTTGGACCCAGCCTATGCCAACTAAATGATTTTTAACCCTGCATGAAATAAAAATCCCTCTGAATGCTCTGCTACACAAATGTACGGCAGAAAATGCCAACAAAACCCCAAAAAACACCCCGCAAATGAAATGAGAGCTCAAGGCAGAAGCCCCCCACCCTAAAGAAACAGAAGGAAACCAAAAAGCAAAGCTAAAGTAACAGAAAACCTCCAAACCTCCACAAAAACGTCCTGAAAAGCAGCCGAACGCTAGCGATTTAGCGCTAGCGGCGGAGCTAGTGGCACCACAAGGTCCCTCCAAAGGGACAAATAAACCCCACGCTGGTGAAAAGTCCACTGTGAAATAGTGAACAATGTGAGCCAAGCAACGTTTGGACCCCACAGTGGGTCTTCATCAGGCCACGGCACACAGCAAGGTCTGCTAACAGTGAGCTAACACTGGAGCTTTAGATACCAGATCCTTCCTCATCAGAAGTCAGACGGGTCACGGAGCCAAAACCAACAGGAAGTAGAGAAATAAGTTTTCATAATTTCATAATTGAGTTTTGTATGAAACAAACTTGTTCTCTCTGCTCATCAGCTGTATAAAGATGTTCCACCATCCTGGATGTATCTCCAACTACTGTCGCTCTGTTCCCTGTTTCTAAATCATGCTGCATTTATTTATTGATCCAATAGGTTGGATTCTCCTCTGATACCCCTTTTCCACCAAGAAGAACCAGGTCCTAGGTCTGGTGCTTAGTTGGTTTTAATCTGGTTCCTCCTAAGAACCTGTTTGCTTTGAGTCCAGTTGGAGCCATTGGGTCACCATAAAACCACTACGCTAGCATCCATTACATAGCAGTTAAACACAATAAGGTCAACGCTCCCTTCCTTTCCTTCCTCCCTCTCTCCCTCCTTCTATCTTTCTTTCCTTCCTTCCCTCCTTCCTTTATTCCCCTTGCTTCCTTCTTTCCTTCCTTTCTTCCTTCCCTCCTTCCTTCCCAAGAAGAACCAGGTCTAGTTCTGGTTCTCGTTGGTTCTAATCTGGTTCCTCCTAAGAACCTGTTTGCTTTGAGTCAAGTTGGAGCCATTGGGTCACCGTAAAACCACTACGCTAGCATCCATTACATAGCAGTTAAACAAAAGCAGTAAGTTGATGATAATATCTATGTTTATCTCTATAGATGGTCTTAAGGCTGATTGTGAGGCGGAGGTCCTCCTGTTGCCTGGACACATCCGTGATCACGCTACTGGTGGGACACAACTGTAGCGGATTTCAGGTCAACAGTTTGTGCTAAACTTCCGTGTGTCCCGGGAGTCATTCCAATACATGTGTGATGGGACCAGGGACGTCCTGGAGAACAAGGACACTAATTAGCGCTTGTGTGTCCCTTTCCACCGTTGATGGTTGGTCACCATAACCCCGCCCCCAGCCCCTGACGTACTCGGTGCTTAGCTCTGGACCAGCAAAGAGTTGGTGCTTGCTGAGCTCCAGTTTATAGAACCTGGAGTCGGTGCTTAGGTGGTGGAAACACAAAGAAGTGGAGCTAAGTCAGGCTCTGGGTCTGGACTAGACCTGGAACCAGCTCAGTGGAAAAGGGGTATGATACACTGCCTGCAGTTCAACCTGAAGACTCTCTGAATTTTTGCTGATCCAATTATTTAATTAATTTCAGGCTATAATCTGTTATTAGTTGTTAATGTGCTGCTGGTTGTTTTAATTATAGTATTTATTGTAATATTTCTGTCTGAATATGCTAATGAAGTCTGATCTCATTAAAGATGCACTGATTTGCATAAAACACCTGAACATGACCCGTACATTAAAACCCTGTTTGCCTACGTACCGCTGTAGGTGATGATGCGTTCGGTGGCGTCGCCCTCTCCGTAGCGGGTGATGGGGGTGAGGCGGACCAGGTAGGACTCGGGTTTGACCAGCTCGGTCAGGTTGTAGGTCAACAGCTCCCCCTTCTGGATGGTTCCCTCCATCGGGATCTCCTGCTCCCACCAGCGAGACTGACTCATCTGAAGACAGGGACATTTATTTATAACGACACGTGGAGCTTCACACAGTGTTTATGACTGATTCTAAACATGAAATGTGAGGCGTCAATTTGAAGAATCCTCGTGGTTTTAATCGTAGCATCTGGACTTGATTGAGTTTCTCGAAGACGTTTCACCAAAACTAATATTATTTTTCACTTTCAATGACAATATTTTTTACCAACATCAGCTGGCACATGGTTATTCTTTTTCAGGATTTCGACCCTTTAAATGTCAGTTTGTTTACATAATACAGTCATCTCATATCGCCATATCTCGGTTCACTTTTCACGGACTTTTAAATTGTATAAATCTAATTTTGTATCACGGATTAAAAAGAATATTAAATGTAAATAAAACACGTAGCGTCCAGCAGATGAGTACACAAAGACTCCCACAGCTACGGCCGCTTCCTCTTGAGCTAGTCTGCCCACGTGAGATGCTACACGGCTATTGGCTGATGGATGGGAGGCGACCAATCAGAGCGCTGCATTCTGCATCCTGGGCTCTGATTGGCTCAGAGACCGTAGCATCAGCCTCCTCCGTCTCCCGTGTTCAGCAGCGTTCAGCATCTTGTCCGTTCCACATGGACGTCTGGTCGCTGTGTTGGTTTATTTCAGCTCTACGATGTCGAACAAACGTTCTGCTACTTCTAAGGCTTCTGGAACCCAAACATTGGGAGGGTTTATAAAGTCTTAACATATATATCAATAATAAAATTTATATGGTAGCTACTTCGCGATGGACGAGGTAAAAAAAAAAAATACAAACTAATATTTTTCATACAAGTTCAAAGTGGAAATCTCTTCCGTCTTTTTGATGTGTGTCAATGAAGCACCAACACTGATTCTGATGCATCGTTACTTCTAAAAACTCACACTCAGCACCTCAAAGATGAAAGTCTAACACCCTAAAATGCCACATATTAGTTTTATTTTCTGTTTTATCTGATATCAGTCCTGAGTTTAACCACCAGAAGAACATTTAATACTTTTCCTGGTATAAAACCGACTTTTCTTCTCCACCTGCCTCTTTTTTCTCTCCGTCTCATCATTTTCCATCACATCAGCACTTCCTCTCTGTGTCTCTGCAGCACATTGGTCCGTATGAATGAAAAGACGGGCCGGTTGCCGTGGCAACAAGCCTCCTCCTCCTCCTCCTCCTCCTCCTGATGAAGCAGGATGCTGCAGGAGCCTCAGGTAGACTTCAGGGCTCTGCAGAAACGCCGTCAGCGCTACAGCAGCAAAGTGAATACGCTGCCTCGCGTCCTCAGTGACGTTTCATCGTTCAGTAAGAAGATTTAGCAAAGCCGAGGTCAGTCAGATTCACCGTTAATCATCAGGTGCAGCGGAAACAGCATTCTGATGTGTCTGGGAGTAGAACTGTTTCTGTCCACGTTATATCTGAAGGCAGACGTCATTCCTCTTCTTAGTTTGTGTCTGGAACTAAATCTGGTTTCATTCAAACACATCTGAGCTCTGTTAAAGCTACAAAACCATTAGAGAAGGAACCGTGTCTCTAGATGATCCTTTCATTGTCTAGAACTTGTTCTGATCAACCACCTACCAACATGCTGATATGAGCCTTAAAGTTTACCCAGAATGCACTTGTTCAAGGTTTCTCCAGCCTCATATCATCACATCTCACCTCCATCTTCACTGTCAGGACGATGCGTTCATTGAAGAGACTCAAAACCACCCCTGAAAGTTTCCTGTTCGAACTACGATACATCCCATACAGAGAACATGAACTAAACCAGGTGTAGTGATCAGACTGAGACTCCTGGATGGATGTAAACTGATCTGGGTCCAGGTTCTAGCAGAACTCCAGTGTGTTGTTCCTCCTACATGTCATGTGTCTATCTGCTGGACTGATGAGGTTCTGATCCATGTGGACCCCCCTTTATGGAGACCTTCATAGTCTGGAGGTAGAACTGTGATCAGGGATGAGGACCCAGCTGGTTCTGAGGAGGTCTGGGGGAGGTTTCTCCAATACTTGTGATCACTGTAAACATGTTAGCAGACTTCAGTCCTACAGGGTTTTCAATGACAAATCTGACTTCAGGGCTGAAAAACTGCAGCCAAAGGAACATTTTCAGACGTTCAGAAATTCAATTAGAGACTTTTTAAGGAAACTGTTTGTCAGACTTTGCAGCGGCTGCAGTTTAATGTGTAAAAGCTCGATGATTCAGCAGCTGACGGCTTCCAGCAGAGCTTCACTCAGACTCAGCCGAGGACCTCAACATGAAGCACAGAAAGGCCGAGCGAGGATGTGTCCTATATCTGTCAGAGAGAGCCAGGATTACCTCCAGCTACTGCAATCTGGACAGCACACACACACACACACACACACACACACACACACACACACACACACACTGTTCTTCTTCTACACTTGTGAGGTCGCGTCACATCTGAAGGAGAAAAACCGTCTGAAACGAGCCGCCAGTGGAAGATTTGTGTTTCCAAACCCGAACCATTAAAGACCGAAAGCTGACGTCTGAAGGTTTGTATCAAAGTGAGGACCGCAAAAACCCAAACATGTTCCCCACACACACACACACACACACACACACACACACACACACGCTCTTTGTTTCTACACTCGCGAGGTCACTTCACCTCTGGAACCGGACCAACAGCACAACAAAGCAAACCTCCTCACAGCGACGGCACTGAGCGCGCTCAGTCCAGCTGTGTGTCACGTGACGCGCGTCATGTGACGTCCTCGCAGCTCCCAGAGGACACGTGCAGGCAGGACGCCGACCAGGATTAAAGTCACTGAGATACAAAATCCAGCTTTCCTGGAATTATTACCAGCCTGAGATGGAGACGGTCTCCCAGCCGGGTTCATTCATGGTTACATTTATTCTTTCAATATTTCATCAGTTGTTCTTTCTAAAACTTGGAGAATCAATATATTTTGACTTTTTTAGGTTGTTCCTTCTATATTTGTGCTCCGATCGTGTCTGTTCAGCAGTTTACATCTTCTTAACCTCCTTTCAGACATGAATATGGAGCGCTGCTGCGTCCTCAGGCTGTCTTTCATTCATTTGACTTCTACATGAATTCTTCATGTGTTTAATCAGAAGCACCGACTGCAGCAGAAACACTCAGCGAACAGGATGTCAGGTGTGAAGCTCTGCGCTGGCTTCACCTCCGTACCGAACTGATGACAGCCAGCAGGAACGATGAGCGCATCGACATCTCCATCATGTTTGTGTTTACAAGCTGGATGTAACATTAACGCCTAACAGATCTTCACCCTGCAGGTCTCTGGACCAGATGTTGTTCCACCATTTGACCAGAGTTGTTGAACGTTTACATCCTCCAAGCCTCTTCAGCACTTTCCTTCCCCTATTTCTGATTCTGAACTCTGAACAGTTTCTGGGCGGTTTTTGCTCCTGGCTCTTTTTTAACTGATTGATCGGTGCCTCATTATTTATTTTACAAAAAAAAAAACCTCCAACATTTTTCTGCAGGTGTTACCAAAATTGGAAAAAAGGTGACTCGACTTACTTTACATATGTTTTTCCATACAGGTCTGTGGAAACACTGCCTGCAGTTCAACTGAAACGTTTTGACAGCTGGTCGACCTGAGTCAGTCATGGAGAACCAGTTGCTTTGAGGAGCTCAGGATTTTTAATTTTTTACAGAATCTGCTACAAGCATTTCATTTTTGGCCACATCTTAAATAAGACATGTAGAATTTAGTGATTTTAATGAAATGTTATCATTTTGAGCTCCAGATGGAAGAGCATGCCACAGATGACTGGTTCAAGAACAGTTAAAAATCTAACAACTTTTGCAAATTGTAAATATTTTCTATCAGTAGGGAATCGATTAATCATTGAAACACAGTCAATCCAGTGGACGCAGCTCTAAGTGCTGATAAAGTTACTTTTACCCACAGATAAGTTAGATTTCCTGCAGAAACAGCTGAGTCGTATTTGCTACTCAGGTATAAGAACAACGTCCGAGTCGACAAAAACTCGTCCTGAATAAGTGAGCTCTGGTTGGAGGTCATTAACCACCACATGAGTCTTTGTCATGGTGCCCGTTGCTAGCTAAACTCCCACAACGCTCTCTGCTGTCTAACATTAACTGCCTGTATTGTAGTCTTAAGCCCTATTCTCACTGGATCAGTATCACCTGGGGACCCCATATAATAAACAAATGACCCCCTTACATCAGCTTTTTGTCCCTTTCTCACGGGATACCAAAGTCAGCTGTTCCCCAAGATCTTACTGACTTCCCCTGGATGATGTCAGCGCGTTACGTAACATCCGCTCACTTTGTTTTTGTTTTGTTTTTTAGTTTTTACTTAGTTGCTTTTCACCACGGCTTGATTGGAAATAACCAGTGGTAACAGCAGTTTTAGAACCAGCAGTCTTGTATTTTACGTTAACTTTGGGTTTGTTGGGTTGCACACTTAATCAATCAAGTCGGGGAATGACGTTCACTGATGCAGCCACTGCTTGAACATGTTCTTGGTTATTGAGCTGGCTGTGTGTTACAGTAGGTTGAAAATAGAAAACATTATTCTTGATCCACCATTTGGAGGTGAATTTGCTCCTTCTTTTCCGTACGTGACGGGCTGAGAAGTTCTTACCGGCCCGGGACCTAAAAGCTCCTCTGAACGCTCCAATCCAGCCTCCATCATTCACCAGAAAAATGCGTCTAGTAAAGAAAAACCTCCAAAGTGCCTGTGGGGTCCCGGCGATTTCTGGCCAAATCACCGAGATGCGTATTCTCATGGTATTAAAATTATCCCAGGACATCAGAGTTCAGCAAAATATAGTCGGTAATTTACGAGGGAATTTTTACTTTCCAAATTACCCACATGGCCGATTCTCACGGGAATAATATCACTGACGACCTCAGCAGTTATTACAAATTACAACAGGTCCCAAGGTGATACTTATCCCGTGAGAATAGGGCTATAGTCAGCGCCTACTACAGCTAATCTTTAGCGATCATCAAATTCGGTAGGTAGCGCTGCTGCTAAAAACAAGGCGCCTCAGAAATGCTCAGATTCTGACACTGCAGCCTTTTTGGGTCACTACACTGTTAAACGCAGCAAATAAACTGCAATTTTCCATGTCATTAAACAGTAAGAGGCGCCACCTGGTGGAACAACCAGGTACTACAGCTGTCACAGTACATTTTCTGACATGTACAGTGTGTTCTTTATCTTCTTCCTTATTGGTTAATATATTTTTGAACGGTTAAATTATTCACAGTCATGAATCGATTATTTCTTACCATCTCTACCTGATTCTACAGCTTTTCTCACTGAAAGACTAACTTCTTAAGATTCAAGGCCAGGTCCACCAATCTCATCCTGACAGATAATAAAAGCGTCAGCAGTGAAACACAATCTACTAGAAAACCATGAGCCAGACTACAACCTCTGTGAAGCTCCTCCAGTCGATGCATCGCTCTGCCAGTAAACAGACCGATGTCCTCACTACATGAGTAAAACCAGAACAAACACAGCTCTGTGGTGGTTCAATCTGAATATTTTCCTGCTTCATAAACTCCTGACATCAGTTTTACTGCTTCATTAAAGTTTATCAGCTGAAACAAACAGAACACTCCTCTCGTCTTGTGTTTTGTCACATTTATGACTTCAGACACTAAAACTTTCAGGAAAACATTCGTATTAAGAACACCGCACATTTTTGATGATTTTATATTTCATAAGTGAGCAGGCGGGTTACTCTGTAGAGTGGAGGACAGAGAAGAGGAAGACTGACTTTAAATGGAAGTATCTGCTGGTACCGACCTGCCTGATGCCCAGTCGGTAGGCCAGGATCCGGTCCACGGCGTTCGGCTCCATCTGAGTCCACTGCAGCTTGAAGCCGTAAACCCGAGGCCTGTTCTGCCACAGAGCGCTGTAGGTGTCGTAGTAAAACTCTGGAGCGTAGGCTTTACCTGAGGAGACAGGGGAGGTTAGAGGTCACAGAGAGGTCATACCAAGGTCACACAGATGTTAGAGATCAAACCGAAACCATGCAGACATCACACAAGGACAAACAGAGGTCGTACAGGGGTCACACAGGTGGTGGAGGTCAAATGGAGGTCATATACGAGTAAGAGGTCGAGCAGAGGTCATACAAAGGTCACACAGGTGTTGGACGTCACACAGATGTCATACAGGTGATAAAGGTCAAGCAGAGGTCACATAAAGGTCATACAGGGGTCACACAGGTGGTGGAGGCTACACAGGGGTCACACAGATGTCATACATGTGTTAAAGGTCGAGCAGAGGTCATATAAATGTCACACAGATGTTGGATGTCACACAGATGTCATACAGGTGTTAAAGGTCACACAAGGGTCACACAAAGGTCACACAGAGATCAAACCGAGGTCATAATGGGGTCACACAGGTGGTGGAGGTCATAGAGGTGTCATACAGGTGTTAAAAGTCACACAGAGGTCAAACAGAGGTCATACAGGGGTCACATAGATTCGGGAGGTTACATAGTGATCACACGGAGGTCATACATGTGTTGAAGGTCGAGCAGAGGTCATACAAAGATCGCATAGGTGTTGGATGTCACATAGAGGTCATACAGAAGTAAAAGGTCGCACAGAGGCCATACAGAATTCATACAGGTGGTAAAGGTCAAGCAGCGGTCACATAAAGGTCACACAGGGATCAAACAGAGGTCATAAAGGGGTCACACAGGTAGTGTAGGTCACACAGATGTCATACAGGTGTTAATGGTCACTCAGGGTTCATGCAGAGGTCATACAAAGGTCAAACAGATGTGAAATTGGGGTCAGAGGTCACAGAGATGTTGCATAGAGGTCACACAGAGGTCATACAGACGTTAAAAGTCACACAGATGTTAGAGGTCAAACAGAGGCCATGCAGAAGTCATACAGAGATCAAACAGACGGCGTATAGATGTCATACAGGTGTTAATGATCACTCAGGGTTAATGCAGAGGTCATACTGAGGTCAAATAGATGTGAAACTGGGGTCAGAGGTCACAGAGATGTTGCATAGAGGTCACACAGAGGTCATACAGAAGTAAAAGGTCACACAGAGGTCGTACAAGTGCCAGAACCAGGTCCAGGTCACTTTTTAAATAAATCGAATGCAAACACGACCAAAAACTCATCTTTAGAATCAAAGACATTGTAGACGACAGTTTGCATTTTAAAACACATGGAATGAATATGTTGGTGTCTGGTTGGATCAAAAACTTACGTTTAAATCTCATATTGCCACAGCTGTCAGCAATAAATAATTAGATATTTGCACACAAACAAGGCTAACATGATCATATTCTGTGGAAAGTGAATAACTGAGGCCATTTCAGATTATATCATCTTCAGACACGTCTCCTTATTATCATCACAACTCACTGTATGAAGAAGTTGTCTGGTTTCCTGCAGCAGGAAGACGCAACAGACGCTGGTTTCTATTTATTTATAAGGCACTGAATGGCAATGCTCAAGCGACTGGCTGAAGCCTGAAGTCCTGAATGCAAAACCTGAACTTGTGAAAACAGTTTTTGTGCTGCAGCAAACATTAAAACTTAACACAACGGTACTGTAGGAAAATTTAAAACCATGATCGCAAACTGCTTCACTCTTGGATGCAGCTGTTGTTGTTGACGCTGTTCTGCTGTTAATTATTGCCGTGTTTATTCTGTTTTGATCGTACTCTTGACATCATTAAAAACGAGGTCATGCCCTCGGTGAGTCCTCCAGATTTAAATAAAGGTTAAATGAAAATCAAGCTGTTAAAGTGACGCCCTGTGTCTGTGCTAAAGGTCTCGCACTGTAACACTTCTCAGCAAATTAATGAAAGTCTCACATTTCCCTTCGGGGTGTCAGGTGAAAGAACCGCCAAGAAGATTTCACAGGGACTCCTCCTCCCTATCACTCCTGGTTTCAGTCTTGTTCTAAACAGCCTGTTTCAGCGTCAGTAGCTTTAAATGCAGCTGAGCCTCTGCTGACCCCGCCCCCTTCAGGAAGAAGACTCTCTCTGTCTGTGATTGACAGCACAGAGAAAACGGTTGACATGAATCGGTGTGTGAAAGCAGGACTTTCTATCTTCTAACTTTCTCTCTGAGGATTATTTTTACATGAAATACGTGTAATTTCCCAGCACAGTCGTTTTTAATCCCTGTGTTTGGTGAGTTTGTCAGACGACGTTATAAAATCAGTATTTTAAATGAGGTGACTGCTGGTTAGCATGTCGTCTGAATGTGTTTCAGTCACTGTTTCATCCTGAGAACAGAAACAGGAACATCTGTAAATGAGAGCAGCTTTATTGTGAGTTCGGCTGTTTTAAAATGCTTCATGTGAGCACAGAGAGCAGGAGAGAAGCTAACAGATGCAAACAAACGCTGAGTTTAGGTTGAATGTGAAACCACAGTAACCCACCCAGCCCTTGTTTACTGGTATAAGTTAAAGCTTCCTCAGAGGTCTGGCCAGTGGAATGACTCTCTGAGCTAACATTAGCCACATTAGCCGCACAACATGCTAACACTAAGGACTTTCTGATTGTTCAGACTCCCAGATGAAGCCTCTTGAATCAGATTCTGACAGATGATTTCAGACGTGGCCTCTGAGTGGAGGGACTGCAGTAAAAATGGAGGTGAGTTGTAGCGAGCAAAGCTAGTCTGATTGCTGATAATCAAAGTGTGTAAGTTTGCTTGGATCTCTACTGAAGGTGATGAAATTAAAAATCCAATCCCTCAGGACTCTTGTGGGATTGTTTTTCATTTAAAATAGCATTCACTGGTAAGACGTTAAGACTTCTGTACAGAGAAATATGGGATACAGATTGTGCTTAAAGCAGTCTGAAGCTATTAGGGGCCACTTCAAATTCATTCCACATTAAAAAGTGACATGCAGAGGATGCAGGGTTGATTGATCGTCCAATCTCACAGTCAGACTGCAGCCAATCATGTTCCAGTGTTCCTTTGTATCTGAGAGGATTCTGTTCCCAGACTTTTGACTTTAAGGCTCGAGGTCTCACGTCTCTGAGCTCCTGTTTGGTTGTGATGCTGTAAATGACTGATGTGATGTAATGTGACATGTTCCTGGCAGGGTCTCTCTTATAAATGAGATAAAGTATCTCAGAGGCTCCCAGCTAAAATAAAGGTTAGCGGATTAAATGAAGGGGAATCTTTTCACGGACTGATAGTGTGAAGAACAACCGAACCGTCTGGCGACTCGTCAGGTTGGAGTTTGCTCTCATGGTTTGATGTTTCACTTCTGTCACTTTTATTCTGAAGCTCTGCCGTCGTCTCATTGGCTGCTGAAGGATGAAGGAGGTTTAAAATGCCACCGGCGTGTTCACACCTGATTAACAACACAAACTTCACCTCTGCAAATGACAAGCCGACATAATCACCGTCATTTTGCATCAGCTCTCCATCCTCAGCTTACAACTCCCCTCTTTAAACGGGTTCTGCTGCCGCCTGCAGAACGCCGCTCGCCGGCCGGCCCTGATAAGAGGCTTAACGGGGCGACGGGTTTTACAGGAAGTCTAACAGCGCTGACAGGGCGTCTCTGCAGGGGCGCTTTCATCAGGAGAGGACGGAGATATGAGGCGACTCAGTCAGAGCAGAGACTGAAACTCAGTCTGAGAGTCAAGGAAGACTCCAGTTTACATGAGAGACTAAACCTGGTCTGGATCCACAAAGAAGAACTGATGGACTTCTTTCTATACTGATTCTGATTCTGATACTTGACTCCAAACATTGAGCCAAGTTTTTTTTCTGAGCTCCTTTCGTGTCGCCAGGCATCAGGTTATACATTGCCTCACAACATTAGTTATAAACAGTCAAGTTTCAAGCCTCATCCTAAGATTACGGCCAACTATAGGACTTAATAACTGATTGGTATCACTAGAAACCTTTGGCCTGTTCTTCCTTTTCATCAGTTGTTGCATAGAAATGTAAAATACTCCACTGAGGTAACTGACAGATCTTGGATTTAAGATCGCTGCCCTACTTTAGTCAGCTAAAAATTAACTTGCTTGCTGGTCTGGCATCAGTAAACCTCTGATACCCCTTCTCCACCGAGCTGGTTCCAGGTCTAGTCCAGAGCCAGAGCCTGACTTAGCTCCACTTCTTTGTGTTTCCACCACCTAAGCACCGACTCCAGGTTCTATAAACTGGAGCTCAGCAAGCACCAACTCTTTGCTGGTCCAGAGCTAAGCACCGAGTACGTCAGGGGCTGGGGGCGGGGTTATGGTGACCAACCATCAACGGTGGAAAGGGACACACAAGCGCTAATTAGTGTCCTTGTTCTCCAGGACGTCCCTGGTCCCATCACACATGTATTGGAATGACTCCCGGGACACACGGAAGTTTACCACAAACTGTTGACCTGAAATCCGCTACAGTTGTGTCCCACCAGTAGCGTGATCACGGATGTGTCCAGGCAACAGGAGGACCTCCGCCTCACAATCAGCCTTAAGACCATCTATAGAGATAAACATAGATATTATCATCAACTCACTGCGTTTGTTTAACTGCTATGTAATGGATGCTAGCATAGTGGTTTTACGGTGACCCAATGGCTCCAACTGGACTCCTTGCCAATGGAAAAGCAAACAGGTTCTTAGGAGGAACCAGATTAGAACCAACTAAGCACCAGAACTAGACCTGGTTCTTCTTTGTGGAAAAGGGGTAGTAGAAGTCTTTATCACGGTGCTCCTTTGTCGATGCTCTCTGCTTGCAAAGTGGCATATTTTTTTTGGCAGCTACAGTTTTGACCAGTAAAATACAACCAGATACTACTGCTAATCTATAATACTTTAAATTAGTATCATCTAGGAAAATTGCATCAGGAATCAACACATATATCAAAATTCAATGACTCAGACTGGAAGCAAAACAAAAATGTTTTGTTTAGTACGTTCCTTATGATTTAGTTTTTTATAATATTAAATTTTGTAAAATATTTCCGTTAAGCTGTAATAAATTCATGCACTAAACTTCGTCATTCCCTCACAATAGTTCAGTCCATTAACAAGTCTTTTGAGACAAGTAAAACCGAGTTACAGAGCACATTCTAGTCACTTCTCAAGAACCAACACAAGTCCAGGCCAAGCTGCCTCAAGTCACTTGATAGGACTCAAAATCAAGCCTTATCACCTCAAGTCATTTGAGAAAAGTTTGAGGTCAAGTGTCAATTCACAAGTCAAGTCTACTAAAGGACAAGTCTAAATTAAGAGTCATTTATGACAAGTCTTACTTAAGTCTCAAAGCTTTTCTGAAAGGCTGAGTCCAATTCAGAATTTGTTCAAGACAAGTCCAAATTAGGTCCCAAGTAATTTACAACGAAACCTACTCAAGTCTCAAGTAAACTGAGAAAAGCCCAAAGTTACTTGTCGCAAGTCATTTCAGAAAGTTCTAGTCATTTGTTAAGAAACTAAAGGCCCATCCAAGTTAAATCTAGTTGCCTCAAGTCACTTAACATGACTCAAAATCAAGTCTCGTCATCTCCGGTTGTTTGAGGCAAGTTAAGTCTTGTTAAAGAAATGCCAAATTAATGTACAACTCCCGATTAAGTCTTGAGCCAATTCAGGTCTCAAACAATATAGAACAAGTCCAAGTCACGTCTTTTCCAAGTCAGGTCTATGTTAAATCCGAAGCACTTTACAATACCTGCTCAAGTCTTGAGCAATTTGACACAGGACCAAGACAAGTCTCAAATCTTTAAATACAAGCGGAAGTTAATTCACAAGTCCTTTGAGACAAGTTCAGACAAGTCAAGTCTTGTTCAAGAACAGCGAGAGTGTAGTAAGGAAAGAATTGTGTTCATCAGCATTAAGCCCAGTCCTGGAGTAGGAACAGTAGGAACTAAAACTCTGCAACACTCAGAGCAAAGGGACAAAAGAAAACACTGACAAAACAGAAGCACGACCCTTTAAATATTAAAGCTACAGTGTCGGAAATCAACATGAAGAAGCAGAAGGACAAATAAAAGATCAAGCTTTGTTTGTGTTCTCAGCGACCTGCAGAGTTCCAACATGTACTTGAGATGTTTGTTCGACTTTCAGTGTTAATCTGTCAGAGCTGCGCTTAGCGAACAACAGAGGAGGCAGCCAGGTTCTAAAGGCAGGAAGCTTCTAATGTTCCCACCGGGAGAACGCCGTTTGTTGTCAGGGAGGCTACAGATGTGTGAGAGGATGTGAAGGCTTCCTGAAGCTCTGCACATTATTTATGACGCCTTCCACCTCCCCGAGGACACTCAGTGATCCGCTGCTTCTGTCTGTAGGATTTACGGATGAGATAAACTCTAATTAAGCATCATCTGCAGCATGTAAACAGCTAATGTTCCCCAACAGAACCAGGACCAGCTGCAGCAGGAACAGCGCTGCAGGGAACTGGGGGAACTGGGAGGAATGGAGCTGGAACCGGTTTCAAATCTGGAAAATTAAAGGCTGAACCTTAGCTGGACAAGTCACAAGTCAGCTCAAGTCATTAAACACAAGTCTGAAGTCGAGTGTAAAGTCACGTGTGAAGACTAGTAGAAGAGTGATGATCAAAACCTGTCATAAATGTGACTTAATTTGGACTATTCTTTTACTAGACTTAACTCGTGACTTGTTTCAAGTCAACTGAGATGAAGAGACCTGACTAACCCTAACTAAGTGACTTAAGACAACTAGACTAGATTAGGACGTATCCTCTGTTACTTAAGAAATTACTTGAACTTCCTTCAAATTGCTTGAGACCAGCTTTGTACTTGTCTTGGAGAAGAGTCGGCTTGGACCTGCGTTAAAAAATTGGTAACTTGGTTTGACTAGTCTCAAAAAAGTTTTGACTTGGTGACTGTGTCAAATAGCTTGAAACTTGGGTAGGTCTTGTCTAAAAAGACTTGTCATAAATGAGACTTGAAATGCTTGACATCACAAGACATCTCAGGACACAAGTCAAGTCTAGTAAAAGAGTCAAGTTTCAGGTCTTTTAAGACAAGCTAAAGTTAATTCACAAGACATTTGAGAGAAGTATAAGTCAAGTCCTGTCCAAGACAACACAAATGTCATCCCAAGTCATTTAGGACAAGACCTTTTTAAGTCTTAAGCAATTTGACACAAGCCCAAGTCAATTTACAAGTCATTTGAGACAAATCCATGCCTTGTTCCATACAAGCCAAATTAAGATAGCTCCAGATCAAGTCCCAGTTCATTCACGACAAGTCCTATTTAGGTCTCAAGCAGTTAATGTCAAACCAAGTCACCAATTATTAAAGACAAGTCCAAGTCAAGTCTTGTCCAAAACAAGTTCAAATAATTCTCAGTCAACTTGGGTCAAGTTCTAGTCATTTCTTAAGCGACTGTAGACACATCTAAGTCAGGTCTAGTTGTTGCAGGTCACTTACATACGTATAGTCAAGTCTTATCATGTCAAGCCATTCAAGGCAAGTCAAAAGACAAGTCTAGTAAATAAACAAGTACAGTTTCATTTATGACAATCTACAATCAAGTCTCAAGTGTTTTGACACAAGTTGAAATCATTTCACAAGTCATTCAAGACAGAACTTATAACAAGACCTACTCAAATCTCAGGCAATCTGACACAGGTTCAAGTCAATTCACAAGTGATTCGAGACAAGCCAAATGAAAACATACAGTTGCTCAAGATTAAGTCCTAAGTAGTTTACAACAAGTCCTATTAAGGTTACAAGCAATTCAAGTCTCATTTTTGGCAGGTCCCAGACAAGTCTCATCCAAGTTAAGCTAAATTAATATACATCTCCAGATTAAATCAGAAGTGATTTACAACAATTCCTAATCGAGTCAAGAGCAAATCAAGATAAGTCCAAGTCAAGGCTTGTCCAAGACAGGCTTTAATTAATTCCCAAGAGATTTACAACTAGACCTGCCCAAGTTTAATGCAATTTGACACAAGTCCAAGTCATTACTTAAGTCTTTTGAGACAAGCTGAAGTCAAGGAACTGTGGACAAATCCAAGCCAGGTCTAGTTGCCTCAAGTCACTTACCATGAGTCATGTCAAACCCTTTGAGACAAGTTCAAGTCTAGTCTTTTCACATGTCATTTTAAACAAGTCAGAGTCAAGTCTAAAGTATTTCAAGACAGATACCAGTCAAGTCCAATTAACTCATCCAGATGTCTCCAGTAATGTAGTTTAAGTAAAGTCTTGACATCAAGTAAACACAATTCCAAGTTGAATTAGTATTGGACATGTACTAGTCTCAAGTCATAAAACAAGTAGTGTTCATGGCTGAAGTCTAGTCAACTTAATGCACAGATCTAGTAAGTCTATAAAGACAGTCAAACTAAGCTCCCATCATGCCTCAGTGAATCTGCCTCACCTGTGACCAGGAAGGTGCAGCGCCCCGCCCCCGCCTCGTTGGTGATGTCACAGGTGTACTCGCCGTATCCTTCCCGGTTCAGAGCTCTGACGTGGTAGTTGGTGTCGTCCTTCTGGTCGCTGAACTGTCCAACGGTCAGCAGTCGAGTGCCGAGTTTCCACTCGTATCTCAGGAGACGGGCCGGGTGAGCTCGCAGCAGGCGGCAACTAAGGCTGAAGGCTCGGCCGAGTGCCTGACGGATCTCCGTGTAGACCGGCTCTACGACCGGAGGAACTACAGGACGAGACAAGACATGAGCCGAGTCAGCCAGAGATGACTTGAAAAACTACAGGTGACAAGTCATCAAAACATAACATATCTGATCAAATTAGGTTACTGGTTCAGGCAAGTCTTAGAGGGCAAATTCTAGTCATCTCTTAAGAAACACAGGATACGTCAAAGTCAAGTCTAGTTGTCTTCAGTCTTCTGAAACGAGTCAAAAGTCAACAGTCCTTTGTCTCCAGTCATTTAGGAGAATGTAAAAAAAAGTTTTGTCATCTCAAGTAATTTGAAACAGGTCAAAAATTGAGCATAATAAATGACAAGTACTAATTAAGTCTCATTTATGACAAGTCCTAGACAAGTCTCAAGCCTTTTGAGAGAAGCTGAAGTCACTTCACAAGTCAGTCAAGACAAGTACAAGTTAGGTCTTGTCCAACAAGTCCAAATTAAGTCTTAAGTCATTTACAAGAAGACATACTCAAGTTATCATGCAGACTTGGAGACAGGTCCAAGTCTAGTCGAAAATCTTTAGACAAGTCAAATCAAGTCACCAAATACTCAAAGCAAATCTAAGTCAAGTCTTTTCTAAGACAAGTCCACATTAAGTCCCAAGTAATCTACAACAAGACTACTCAAGTCTCAAGCAATTTGACACATGCCCAAGTCAAGTCTCAAATCCTTTGGGAGAAACTGAGGTCTTGTCTCTAGTCAACTGAGAAAATTATACAGTCATTTGTCTCAAGTCATTTAGGACAGGTTCTTGTCATTTCTCAAGAAACTGAGGACATGTCAAGGTCAAGTCCAGTTGCCTCAAGTCACTTGATATGACTCAGTCAACTCTTGTTTTGTCAACTCATTCGAGAAAAGTCACACGTCAAGGTCAGGAAACGACAAGTTCAAATTAAAAGTCATTTATGACAAGTCCTAGTCAAGTCATAACTCCTTTACGACAAACTTTTATAAGTCATTCAGTAAAAGTCAGATCTCAAGTAATTTACAAGACAACACCATTCAGGTCTGAAGCAGGTTGACACAAGTCTGCATCAAGACTATAATTGTTTGAGACAAGTCAAACCAAGTCAATGAATATCTAAGACAAGTCCAGGTTAACTCATGTCCAAGACAAGTACAGATAAATACTCAGGTAAGTTCTAGTCATTTCTCAAAAAACTGAGGAGACGTCTGAGTTAAGTCGAGTTATCTTTAGTCATCTGAAACAAATCAGAGTCAATTCGACACAGGTCCAAGTCAAGCCTCGAGTCTTTAGAGAGGAGATGAAGTCTTGTCTCAGGTAAATCAAGAAAAGTTATAAAAGAACATTCCCTTTTACCTGGGATACTTCAATACTGAATCCTAAACATTTGCTTTAACCATTTATTACCTCCACCAAGGAGGTTATGTGATGGCCAGCGTTTGTTTGTTTGTTTGTTTCTGTGCAAAATAACTCAAAAACTCATGGACGGATTTGGATGAAATTTTCAGGAAATGTGTGAAATGGGACAAGGAGGAAATGATGGCATGTTGGGACTGATCCGGATCACCATCTGGATCCAGGATGTTTTTAATGTAAGTGTAACCGGGTGGACAATTAAATGTGGTTTACTCTAAAAGCCACCAGAGGGCACTCTTGTTTTTGGGGTAACCCCCTCTGACCACATGACATTTTGGGTCTCCACGCGACAGACAGCAACAGTGACGGAGTTCTCTTTCCTTCCTGAGCGACATACGCACGGTTGGGCCGGCATTTTTATCTCCGGTTGTCTAAGAAGCTGGGAGGCTGTTAGGAGCTGCCGCGCTAGAGGCCGCGCCTGTTCATTAGGTCGGATGGGGTGAAGGCCACATTGTTGGTAGGACATTTGAACTGTCTGTAATTACATTTGTATCTGTAACGTTCCATACAAAATATGTGAATTGGGAGATTGTGTTGGGGGTGGACTGAAGCTCCTTGGTGGAGGTCTGAGCTCTCTGAGGGCTTTTCTAGTTTTGAATCTGGATTTTAACCTCTGGATCAACAACTTTTATCAAATAACAGAAAACAAACTGTTCAGTCAGAAATCCAAAGTACTTTTCACGTGTTATAAACCAAACAGACTTGAGCTCTGACTCACTGCAAGACACTGATAAAACTAATAAATCCAGACAGAATTTAACTGAGCTGCTGCTTCGCTCTGAAATAACCTCAAACCTCTTCAGAATCTGAAATATTCAGACTCAGACGGGCGTTGACCTCGGCGCCGCTAAAGCTCTGCTAAAGGGCACAAAGGCAGGTGTGTCTTCTTAAATCCCTCCTCAGAGGATTTCAGACACTTTACAGGTGTCGCTTCACGGATCAACGTCCTCCGATTAAGCAGCAGCACAGAAACAACTCGGACGAACCCGAGTCCGAACGCTGCCTGGCTTCAAGGACGAGGACCTGAAAATCTGGGTTTAAGGGAAGCTCAGGTCATTTATTCTATTCACATTTAAAAATCTTCATGGCTTCATGGCAATTTTACCACAAAACCAACAAATAAAACACCCAAAGAGACGTTAAAATATCAGTTGTCTCACTTTGCACCCTTATGAATAATTTTAGGCAAAAGTTGAATCTTTTTGGTAAATTTTCAAGACATTTTGGACGTTTTTCAAGTAGCTTTAAACTAATTTTGAATCATTTTAGGCTAAATTTGAATACTTTTTTTATTATTTATCAAGTTTCAAGCCAAGTTTTTGTCCTTTTAGACCATTTTTAAGTGACTTTTACCAAATATTGAGTCATTTTGGACAGGTTTCTTAAATTTTTGACAACTTTGAGCGATACGTTTCGAGGTGTTTTAGAGAAAATGTGCCTTTATTCCCGGGATGCTCTTCGTAGATGGACGATAATGTTTTCTGAAGACGTTCTAAAAATGCTTGGTGATGACACGGTTCGGCCGTTACGTTCTAACACGGACCCTCAGATGGTTCTTGGCTCTTCAGAAGGACATGATTAATTCAGGAGCAGGAGGAGGAACTGCCAACTAAAATCAAAGTTTAGAAGCAGCTCAGGTCATTTATTTTATACATAATTAAAAGCCTTCGTGCTTTTTAATTTAAGCACAAACCCAATCCAACTCCTCAACTTCACTTTTATCACAAAATCAACAAAAACCCCACTTTAAATATCAGTCGACTCACAAATGTCACCAATCCTGAGGTCTGAAACTCTCCCTGGTCCTCGCAAAGACACAACAAAGGCGGTAATTTGCCCTCTAATGTGTCACTGCCGTCCTCACAACATGAGTAATCTGATTACTTGCTGGAGGTTACAGAGATAAAGGTCGCCGGTTCATCTCGAGCCCCCGGAAATGTTTCCAGGATCCTCCTCCTGCGAGGGAATCGGTCCAGGAACACGGAAAGGTCAGACGCCGACAGCGACCTTCAGCCGAGCGCTCTGATTGGCCGGCGAGGACTTCTAACCCCCGCTGTTTAATTCCCATAATGCTCTGCGGCTGAACTCTGCTCTTTTCCGTGCTGATAACTTTCCTCATGTGAAGTTTCGGTGAGCTGCAGCAGCTTCTGAATAATTTAATTTACATGATAATGTGATTCAGGAAAATGATCTAATTTAAGAACAGCTGCTCTGCTGCGACGCTCAGCTGAGGGTCCCCAAAACGTGGTTCAGGGACCCTCAGGGGCCGCTGGAGGAGGATCAGGAGGTCCATAGCAGAGAAGGTTTTATTTCCATTTAATCTCCTGAAGCTTATCTCTGGTGTCGTTTCATTTCTACATTTCCCATCAGCTCAGAGGATACTCTAAAAACAAAAAAGGGATATTATGAAATGAAGTTTAGTCATTTTGAACAAGTTAATCTCATTTTGGACATTTTTTTAGCAGTTTTGGACAAATTTGAAATATTCTTAAACAAAATTTTTGTCGTTTTGGGCATGTTCAAAGGGATTTTTGTCTTTTTTTTAAAATTCTGGCCAGATTTCAAGTTTTTCTGGACAGGTTTGTTGTCATTCTGAGCATGTTTGAGTCATTTACACAGGTTTAATGACAATTTTTGAGTGATTTTTGTAAAATTTTAATAATTTTTTTAAGAAGTCTGGAAACATTTCTGACATTTTTTTTAAGTGATCTTGAATCATTTGAAAGATTCGTGTCAATTTCTAAGTTATTTTGGAGAAGTTTCAAGAAGCTTTGGACATATATTAAGTAATTTTGGGTGATCTGAGTAAGTTTGGACAAGCTTGAGGATTCTATCTGTGATGAGTTTCGAGTTGTTTTGGAGAAGTTTTGTCATCATTTCCAGTTTGTTCTTCTGAAGGGTTCTTAAAACGTTGATAACATCGTTAGACTGGTCGTCTAATGTTAAAACTCAGAAAAATAATGCAGTTCAATATCTGATGCTTCAGCAGCACTGGAGCGGTTTGCAGCCGAGTGTGAAGCGGTGGGGATGTGGATCAGAACCTCCAAGTCCGAGGTCACGGTTCTCTGCTGGAAACCGGTGGATTCCTCCCTCTGGGTTGGAGGAGAGCTGTTTCCCCAAGTGAAGGAGTTTCAGTTTCTCAGGATCTTGTTCACGAGTGACGGGAAAATGGAGCGTGAGGTGGACAGGAGGCTTGGTGCAGCGTCAGCAGTGATGTGGGCGTTGTAGCGGACCATCGTGGTGAAGAAGGACTACCGATCCATCTACGTTCCAACCCTCACCTGTGGTCCTGAGCTCTGGGTAGAGACCAAAGAACCAGAACCAGCCGAAATGAGCTTCCTCCTCAGGGTGTCTGGGCTCAGCCTTAGAGATAGGAGGAGGAGCTCGGAGTAGAGCCGCTGGTCCTTCACGTCTAAAGGAGTCAGTTGAGGTGGTTTGGACGTCTGATCCAGGGAGACTTCCTTTGGAGGTTTTCAGAGCACGTCCGCCTGGTAGGAGACCCCGGGGTAGACCCAGGACCTGCTGGAGGGATTATGTATCTCATCTGGCCTGGGAACGCCTCGGGATCAACCAGGAAGAGATGGAAAGAGTTGCCAGGTGGAGGGACGTCTGGAATGACCTGCTTCATCTGCTGCCTCCACAACCCGACCCCGGAAGAAAATGGACTATCTCTAGTTGTTTCGGTGCAGTCAGAGCTCCTGGATTCTACACAGTAAAGGAAATAAAGGCTGACACGGTCGATTAGAGGCTGTTCTCATTTTAAAGGACAGTGAGGATCGTAACAGCTGTAGAAGAACAAACACCGGCAGATTAAGTTGTTCTTTATCTTCTCATTACTTTCTATTTATACTTTAAGCGTATTAAAGGTACAACATGAACCTCTTCCAGTGGCTGTAGTGACGGTTTGACGTCCATCTTTCCCTCCAGATGAACGCTTTTATTCAGGAGCTGCTGTCAGTTTGGACTCTTTGTGGTCGAACGCTGTAACTTTCAGCTAAACACTGAAACTGTGATCAAAAACAACCTCGGGCAGATTTTAGACATCAGCTCCACTCGTCATTTCTTATTTAGACGCTTGTGTCGGTTTCTCCTTGAAGGAAACTCTTCAGTCAGTAAACAGTCCTTGTGAACACTGTGAGGACCGAAAGTCAGCGCTGATGCTTCTGTTATGCAAAATAACCTGCAGGGTTTCTGTCTGCTGACGTCAAAAACAACCGTACTGTTGGGACAGACGCAGGCTTCGCTTTCTATTCTCTACATGTGCAGGCAGTTAAACAGTCAGTCAAACCTTCAGTCAAACCTTCAGTCAAACCTTCAGTCAAACCTTCAGTCAAACCTTTAGGTAAAGTCGTAAAAACAGTTTCTTTGGAAACATGAGGATCATTTTGCAAACATATCCGAGTGTTTTCTGTATAAAATCTTAGACCCCGTCCACAGAAAGACGAGTCCAGACCTAAACCCACCAACAGTCCATCAACCCGTGTATCGTCCACCAAGCAGCGTTCTGGGGTCTGAAAACGATCCTTTCTGAACCTAGAGGTCCCAGAGTGCAAAGATCTGAAAACGCCGTTTACGTGTCACCGTTGTTACGCCCTGTCCACTTCTTTTTCTGACATGCTTGCATCGTAGCTCCACCTCTCCATAAAACTACAACAACAATGTCTCCGTATAGAGCTGCGTATGTCCTGCTGATAGTTCACCTCATCGTCCGTCCAGACTAGAGTCCTACCAGCTCATCCACTCCTATTTGCCGCCACCATGTTCTATGTTTACATCTTATACAGATTTCTTCATGCCTAAAGTCCCACCGCCAGTTTCCCCTTGTTTCTGTTACGGTGTCATAGCGCCACCAACAGGCCTGGCATGTGTTTTACATCGTTTTCAGGCGTATCAAGTGGATTCATGTGGACGGACACATTTACTGGAGCAGCTCCATCTTTATGAAGAACGTTTTGAAGCTATAAGTGTTTTGGCTTCGTGTGGACGGAGCATCAGTCCAGGTTTGACAGTCATAGTATGAAGAATCAAAGACGAAACCAAACTAATGGAAACATGTGGGTCCTTGTGTTTCTGCAGTAGATTTTTAAAAAGTCTGTACTTTTTACAGAATTTACACGTCTAATGTTAAATAACATTAAATATGTGTGACTGCGTCGCCACACAATTTTGTTTTTTGAATTAAAATACATAAATATTCATGTACATTAAAGCTACAAAAAGCATTTTATTAGTGGAAAATACTGTTTTGCTCTGAGATATTTGTTGTCCATTTTTTTTATCCAACCGGCTGAAACATTACCCTTTTTTTTCTTTTTTAAAAAAACATTTGCTGCAGTTTTACATATTTGACTGTAATTTTACAGCGTTACTGTTGTAATAATAATTTATGCTACTGTCATGTAGGCTAACATAGTAGCTAATGCTATCTTGTTTAAGCTAATGTCAGCTTATTTAATCTAACATGCTAGCTGATGTTATCTTGTTGACAAACTCTTAGACTAATGTTAGTTTGTTTAGACTTGTTTAGGCTACTGTTATCTAGTTTATGCTAACATTAGCTTGTTTACAATAATGTTATCAGGTTTTGGCTAACATTAGCTTGTCTTGGCTAATATCTTGCTTAGGTTAACATTTCAGCTACTGTCACTACTGTAGTACCTAATTTGTTTAGACTATGTCGTCTTGTTTAAGCTAATGTTATCTTGTTTCGACAAACATCCTATTTAGGCTAATGTTATCTTGTTTATGCAAACTTTATCCTACCTAGGTTAATGTCATCGTGTTTACAGTTTGGTTAGACTAGCGTTATCTTATATGCTAATGCTATGTTCTTTAGGGAAGCATTGCTCTACTATTACTACTGTTATCTTGTTTATGCTAACATGAGCTTGTTTACAATAATGTTTTCAGGTTTTGACTAAGAATAACTTGTTTTGACAAACATTATCTTGTTTAGGCAAACATTTTATTTAGGCTAATGTTATCTTGTTTAAGCTAAAGTCATCTTGTTTCAGCAAAGTTTATCCTATCTAGGTTAATGTTATCATGTTTAGAGTTTGTTTAGAGTAGCATTATCTTATTTAGGCTTGTATAAGCTCATTATGTTCTTTAAGCAACCATTGCTCTACTTGGGTTAATGTCATCTTGTTTACAGTTTGTTTGGACTAAAGTTTAAACTAATGTTATCTTGTGTAGGCAAACATATCAATCAGTTTTATCTGCTCAAGTAGCAGCTTATGCTATGTTGCTTCAGCTAACATAGTGGCTACTGTTATCTTATTTAGGCTAATGTTCTCTCACTTAGAGTTTGGTTAGACTAGCGTTATCTTGTTTAAGCTAATGTTATCTTGGTTAGGCTAATGTTCTCTCATTTAGTTTAGACTAGCGTTATCTTGTTAAGCTAATGTTATGTTGGTTAGGCTAATGTTCTCTCACTTAGAGTTTGGTTAGACTAGCGTTATCTTGTTTAAGCTAATGTTATCTTGGTTAGGCTAATGTTCTCTCATTTAGTTTAGACTAGCGTTATCTTGTTAAGCTAATGTTATGTTGGTTAGGCTAATGTTCTCTCATTTAGAGTTTGTTTAGACTAGCGTTATCTTGTTTAAGCTAATGTTATCTTGGTTAGGCTAATGTTCTCTCATTTAGAGTTTGTTTAGACTAAAGTTTAGATGACTGTCATCCTGTTCAGATTTGTTTAAGCTGTTCATGTTGATCTGTTTAGGCTAACATTAGCTGGTTGAGGCTAACATAGCGGTGGCTACTCTCCAGTCAGAACTGCAGTAATTTGTATTAAATACTTTGTGTTTTTTCAGTGATGTCAGGAGGATTTTGTTCAATCAGCTGCGTCATCAGTTTCTCTGTTTATTCTCCACTTTTTCCCTGAGTTTCTGTATTTTGTCGTGTAAAATGAAGACGGACGTGGACGTCACCTCGTCACATCTCTGTAATCCAGGAAGACGAGCAGCAGTCTGGGAGGAATTAACGTCAAAGTGAACCTCAGAGGCTTTTATCTGCGGCTTCATGTGGGCCTGATGAAAGAGTGACTGCAGGGAAATGAAGAAATCAAGCGGCTGCTGTCGGAGTCACCGAGCTCAGATCCAGATCCCAGGTTCTCTCTCTGCGTTCTACGAGGTAAACCTGCGTCGTGTGTTGTTTCACTTATTTCAAGTAATCCACCTGTAATCTGCGCTCGCTTTAATCTGCTTACTGCTGCTGCACGGCCAAAACAGCAAACACACGGCAGGAATTTACACAAGACGGGATGTAAAGTGGAGGCAGGAACCTGCTGCAGCAACACAAACAGGTTTAACAGCTCAGAGCCACAAGGAGGGAAACAAATTAAACCCTGAGCCGACAGACGTCTGCAGGTACGCTAGAAAACAGGTAGAGAACAAAGAGATCCACATGTAGAACCTCATCTTCAGCCTCCATTTAATGAGGAGGATCAGAGGATTCAACCCCCAAACATCATAAATCATTCAACAATTTATTTAAATGTTTCAGATATTTTATTATATTCTATAAATTTAAATAAAGTTTCTATAATTTTATTTTTTGTCAGATATTTTATAAAAATGTATTCATATTTTTCTTAAATTTTATAAATATGTTTTTGGATATTTTATTACTTTTTTGCCTTCTTAATGATGTTTTTAATTTGGGTATTTAATCAATATTTTGTAGGTATTTTATTTTAAAAAAAACATTTCATTCATTCCATCTTTTATTTTATATTTATTTGATATTTTAATCAATATTTTTCTCATATTTTATCAACATTTTCTGGTATTTGATTAATTTTCTTTGACATCTTAATCATATTTGTCAGATATTGCATGAATATTTTATCATTGATTTGGACATTTAAAAAGACATTTTATGTGTCCTTAAAATAAATCTGTATTGTCCTAATATTTTATTAATTTACTAATATTTTTCTTATATTTTATAAATATTTTTTCTAATATTTTATTACAGTTTTAATTAGCATTTGTATATAATAATAATAATATAGACATTTTATACATATTTTTGTGAATTTTACATTTCCTGTCATGTATTAATATTTTCTGATACTTTATTTATTTTTGACATCTTAATATCTTGATATTTTATTAAATTTTTAACATTTAAATCAACTCTTTCCAGTGCTGCATATTTCAGACAGACATTTGTTTCAGATATCTCATAAATATATTTGGTTCTAGTGTGTTTCCAGTGTTCTGGTGCTTCTTCATCATGCCTGGGTGTAAAACGTGCGTCTGAAAGTGCAGCAGCGGTTTATTTTGGATTCCTCCCACTGAACCTCCAGCTGTAAAACTCAGCGTCGCTCCAGCATTTTGTGAGGCGATGAGTCAGAGTTGAGCTCCGAGCTGCAGATTTGTGCGACTCTCTGGAGGACGACTGGAGCTGCGGAGGAGATTCGCTCTGACAGCCTTTTAGTGCAGCACCGAGCCACGAGCTGCGACTCCACCTGTCACTTCCTCTCACGGCGTTCAGGGCGAAGCGCCGCCTGCAGGCCGGACGCGGCGTCACCGGGAGGCGGAGCCACGACCGGAGGTGGTCGAACCTGCAGCTGCTGGTGTTGGTTTCCCGCCAACGTTCAGCGGATCTGCTGCTGTCGGCTCTGATGGACGTGATGCGGTTTGAGCGCGATGTGACATCACCTCCGCGGGGCTCACGAGTCAACGCCGCAGTGCATTGTGGGTATTCTGGGGATACTGGCTGCTGGTGTTTGTTTACATCTGCAGCAGATGTTGTGTTTGGTTTCTGAGTGAAAAATGTGCAGCGAACAGACGAACATGTGAGTCGAGCCACAGGAGGTTCAGCAGCTTCAGACCTGATTCATCCTCTGAGTTTATATCATTCAATAATAATATAATATAATAATTATAATAACAGCTTTTCTTTTCTGGTCAGACGTCAGGCCTGTTAGAGGTGGAGTTTACCTCCTCAGTGTGAGTCTCAGTGTCAACGACAGCTTCACCTCCTCAGGTCTGAACTACAGATTAGCCTGAATAAACTCCTCCTTAGATCCACTGCTGAAGTTTTACTGCTGTTGGATTTTACTGTTTTAAAAGTGCATTACAGGGGCCGCCGTATGGAAGGAAACACAAACTACCACCTGCTGCTGAGAGACACCTGGTCAGGATGGTCCAGAGTCAACCAGGAACCAGCAGAAAGCAGGTCTGGATGAACCAGAAGCTGCTGGAACACAGCTGTCAGTGTCCACAGGGTTGGACATCAACATGAAGGCTCCATGAAGAAGGAAGTTCTTCCTCTAGAAGCAGAACCTTAAAGCTCCACTGATCACATGGACAAAGAAAAGGCCTTCTGGAGGAAAGTTCTGAGGTCAGATGGAACAAAGACTGAGGAGAGAAGGTGAGGCCTTCAACCCCAACAACACCAGACCTACCATCAGCATGGAGGTGGCAGCATCATGCTATGGGGCTTTCTAGAAGTCCTTCTGGCCTCATTTCAGACTATATTCTGGACTGGCTTTGGACTTTCTTGGGACAGGTTCTTGTTTGGTTTCAGTCTTGGTTCTGGGCTGGTTTGGGACCTGGTTTTGATGTGATTTAAAGTTGGTTCAGGATTTATTTTACAGTGGATTTGGCCCTGGATTAGGACTGGTTTCAGACTGTCTTGAGGAGGTCTTAGACTCTTTTTAACCCCAACAACACCAGACCTACCATCAGCATGGAGGTGGCAGCATCATGCTCTGTGGAACTGGAGCTTCACACAAAGTCAATGGAACAATGAAGGAGGAGGATCAGAACCTAAAACCATCAGCAGAAGGTTGATCTGGGACACAGCTGGATGTTCCAACCAGACAATGAGCCCAAACACATCAAAGTGGAGAAGAAATGGTTCCATCAGGCTGGAATGAAGGTTCTAGACTGGTCCCCCCAAAGAAAGTCCTGACTTAGACCATCAAGAACCTGAAGAAACCAGTCTGAGTCATGGAGACGACACATTTAGTTGGACTGAACCGGTTCTGACCAGAGGAGTCAAAGAGGAACCAGAAGAACCTACTGAGGAGGAGACGGATCAGTTTAACCAGATATTAGTATTAATGTTTGTATGTTTGAGTCTGAGTCTAATGAGTGGATCTATGGTTCTATGTAAATAGAATCAGAGGAGTCAGCAGCTGTAGTCGATCGTAGTCACTCACAAGTCGTTAAGAGGCCATGAAACCAAGAAAATTAGATTAACACGACTTTCTACATCATTAAAACTGATAACTCCAGTTGCGGGGGCATGTATATTTATGACCCAGCAGTGTGTACGTTGCATATAGTTGTGTGTATAGTTGTATAAATAGTTGTGTATATAGTTTTGTATATAGTTGTGTGTATAGTTTTGTATATAGTTGTGTATCGTTGTGTATATAGTTGTGTGTATAGTTTTGTATATAGTTGTGTGTATAGTTGTGTATATAGTTGTGTATATCGTTGTGTATATAGTTGTGTGTATCATTGTGTATATAGTTGTGTGTATAGTTGTGTGTATCGTTGTGTATATAGTTGTGTGTATAGTTGTGTGTATCGTTGTGTATATAGTTGTGTGTATAGTTTTGTATATAGTTTTGTATATAGTTGTGTATATCGTTGTGTATATAGTTGTGTGTATAGTTGTGTATATAGTTGTGTGTATAGTTGTGTATATAGTTGTGTGTATCGTTGTGTATATAGTTGTGTGTATAGTTGTGTATATAGTTGTGTATATAGTTTTGTATATAGTTGTGTGTATAGTTGTGTATATAGTTGAGTATATAGTTGTGTATATCGTTGTGTACATAGTTGTGTATATAGTTGTGTATATAGTTGTGTATATAGTTGTGTGTATAGTTGTGTATATAGTTGTGTATATCGTTGTGTACATAGTTGTGTATATAGTTGTGTATATAGTTGTGTGTATAGTTGTGTATATAGTTGTGTGTATCGTTGTGTATATAGTTGTGTATATAGTTTTGTATATAGTTGTGTGTATAGTTGTGTATATAGTTGTGTATATCGTTGTGTATATAGTTGTGTGTATCATTGTGTATATAGTTGTGTGTATAGTTGTGTGTATCGTTGTGTATATAGTTGTGTGTATAGTTGTGTGTATCGTTGTGTGTATAGTTGTGTATATAGTTGTGTATATAGTTGTGTGTATCGTTTTGTATATAGTTGTGTGTATAGTTGTTTATATAGTTGTGTATATAGTTGTGTGTATAGTTGTGTGTATAGTTGTGTATATAGTTGTGTGTATAGTTGTGTATATAGTTGTGTGTATAGTTGTGTGTATAGTTGTGTATATAGTTGTGTATATAGTTTTGTATATAGTTGTGTGTATAGTTTTGTATATAGTTGTGTGTATAGTTGTGTATATAGTTGTGTATATAGTTTTGTGTATAGTTGTGTATATAATTGTGTGTATAGTTGTGTGTATAGTTTTGTATATAGTTGTGTGTATAGTTGTGTATATAGTTGTGTATATAGTTGTGTATATAGTTTTGTATATAGTTGTGTATATAGTTGTGTATATAGTTGTGTATATAGTTTTGTATATAGTTGTGTATATAGTTGTGTGTATAGTTGTGTGTATAGTTGTGTGTATAGTTGTGTATATAGTTGTGTACATCGTTGTGTATTTCGTTGTGTATATAGTTGTGTACATCGTTGTGTATTTCGTTGTGTACATCGTTGTGTATATCGTTGTGTATATAGTTGTGTATATCGTTGTGTATTTCGTTGTGTTACCCACACTGCACCACCAGCTGGATCAGCGCCTCCCGTGGTTTCACGTTGAACCCGTTGTACTGGCTGGTTTGGCACCGGTAGGTTCCGCTCATGTCTCTGCTGACGTTGCTGATCCTCAGAACTCCGTCGTAGCTCTCCATCTGAGCCGAACCGTCGGGCATCAGCAGCGCCGCCGCCGCCGCCGCCCCGCTCTCCTCCACCCGGGACCACAGGATGATGGGTTTGGGTTTTCCTGAGACCAGACACTGGAGGTCCACGGTGTCGCCCTCCTGAGCGATGAGGTGAGAGCGCCCCCTGGGGACGGTGAGCTCCGGAGGAACTGCAGGAGGACAGACAGATGAGTTTCATAACGACGTAAATAAACCAGTTTACTGTCTGAGGAAACATTCACCATGTATGGGGATTACTCCATTATTTTCAACAGCAGGAGGAACAGAACACCCCCGCTGTTACAACTATGGACCGGTCCAACCTGATGGAGACGTTTAACTAACATTTACTGGGTGTCTGGTCCAAACTAACCACGTCAAACTGATGAAACAGCAGCAGAGACAAACAAAAGGACTCAAAACGAACAACAAGAGACACAAAAAAGCCCAAAAAGAGATCAAAACTGACTGAACGAGACGCAAAATGAACACAAAAGGATGTGAGATGAACATAAAGGTGCCCCAAATGACTGGCAAGAGAATAAAATCAACCAAAAATATTACAGAGGCAAAAAAAAGACATTCAAAACCAATGCAACCAGAGGTAAAACCACACGAGACACACATGACAACCCCAAAGAGACACTAACCAAGAAAAAGATCGATGCAAAACGACCACGAAGATGCACAGAATGACCAGAAAGGGAATAAAAATGAACAAAAACAGATGCAAACACGGACAAAACGGCAACAAAAACACAGAAAACTGACTGGAAAGAGACAGAAAGTGATGCGAAATCAGCAAAAACACATGAAACACCAGAGAAAACAGACAAAACCACGACTAGGACACAAGAATGGACGACTAAATACAAAACTGCTGCAGACACAAGAAAAAACAGACACAAACCAAGAAACAAAGGATGCAAAATGACCAGGAAGAGACTAAAACCGACTAAAAGAGACACAAAATCATCTCCAACAGAGGCTCATTCAATGCTAACTGAAAACTGATCTCCAACGTTTGTCCTCAGATGAAGCTTCAGATGAGGATCAAAGGTTCTCCAGAAACCTCAGAGTGAAGCTCTTCGATTTTTACTTCTTCTTCCACTACTTCTTCTTGTTCTTCTTCTTCTTCTTCTTCTTCTTCTTCTTCTTCTTCTTCTTCTTCTTCTTCTTCTTCTTCTTCTTCTTCTTCTTCTTCTTCCAGTGAATCCCTGCAGCTCCTGAACAAACCTGAGTTCAGCTTCTGCAGAAAGAAAAGCAGCAGAACTTTTCCTGCACAGACGACGGCGTTTAGTCTGTTTGTGACCATGGAGGAGGATGGAGGAGGAAAGAGAAAGAGGAGGGTGGAGGATGGAGGAACGAGGAGGAGGAAGGATGGAAGATGGAGGAAGAGGAGGACGGAGGAGGAAAGAGGAAGAGGAGGACGGAGGAGGAAAGAGGAAGAGGATGGAGATTTTTAACCGAAGTGTCGCTGCTGCGTGAGGCCGACTGACGGATGCTTCTTGTTCAAACAGAAGGTGGAGGCTTCACATCATGATGCTGCCACCACCGTGCTTCACGTCATGATGCTGCCACCACCATGCTTCACGTCATGATGCTGCCACCACCATGCTTCACGTCATGATGCTGCCACCACCATGCTTCAATTCATGATGCTGCCACCACCATGCTTCATGTCATGATGCTGCCACCACCATGCTTTACATCATGATGCTGCCACCACCGCGTTTCACGCCATGATGCTGCCACCACCGCTTCACGCCATGATGCTGCCACCACCGTGTTTTAATCATGATGCTGCCACCACCGTGCTTCACGTCATGATGCTGCCACCACCGTGTTTTAATCATGATGCCGCCACCACCATGCTTCACGTCATGATGCTGCCACCACCGTGCTTCACGTCATGATGCTGCCACCACCGTGCTTCACGTCATGATGCTGCCACCACCGTGCTTCACGTCATGATGCTGCCACCACCGTGCTTCACACCATGATGCTGCCACCACCGCGCTTCACGTCATGATGCTGCCACCACCGCGCTTCACGTCATGATGCTGCCACCACCGTGCTTCACGTCATGATGCTGCCACCACCGTGCTTCACGCCATGATGCTGCCACCACCGTGCTTCACGTCATGATGCTGCCACCACCGTGCTTCACGTCATGATGCTGCCACCACCGTGCTTCACGTCATGATGCTGCCACCACCGTGCTTCACACCATGATGCTGCCACCACCGTGCTTCACGTCATGATGCTGCCACCACCGTGCTTCACGTCATGATGCTGCCACCACCGTCACCATGATGCTGCTACCACCGTGCTTCACATCATGATGCTGCCACCACCGTGCTTCACATCATGATGCTGCCACCACCGTGCTTCACATCATGATGCTGCCACCACCGTGCTTCACGTCACGATGCTGCCACCACCGTGCTTCACATCACGATGCTGCCACCACCGTGCTTCACGTCATGATGCTGCCACCACCGTGCTTCACGTCATGATGCTGCCACCACCGTGCTTCACGTCATGATGCTGCCACCACCGTGCTTCACGCCATGATGCTGCCACCGCCGTGCTTCACATCATGATGCTGCCACCACCGTGCTTCACACCATGATGCTGCCACACGTCATGATGCTGCCACCACCATGCTTCACATCATGATGCTGCCACCACCGTGCTTCACATCATGATGCTGCCACCACCGTGCTTCACGTCATGATGCTGCCACCACCGTGCTTCACGTCATGATGCTGCCACCACCGTGCTTCACGTCATGATGCTGCCACCACCGTGCTTCACGTCATGATGCTGCCACCACTGTGCTTCACGTCATGATGCTGCCACCACCGTGCTTCACGTCATGATGCTGCCACCACCGTGCTTCACACCATGATGCTGCCACCACCATGCTTCACGTCATGATGCTGCCACCACCGTGCTTCATGTCATGATGCTGCCACCACCGTGCTTCACCTCATGATGCTGCCACCACCGTGCTTCACGTCATGATGCTGCCACCACCGTGCTTCACAGTGGGGATGGTGTGTCAGTGAAAGTACCACATAATACTTCTACATCACTTTTTCAGACACTCAAAGACGTTTTCTGATTATTCACCAGAGGAAACTTTAAAAAGTGCATTCTGGGTAAACTTTTAAGGCTCATATCAGCATGTGTGGTAGCTGGTTGGTCAGAACAAGCTGTGGACAATGAAAGGATCATTTTATAAACAGACGATACCAGGATCATCTACAGACAGGGTTCACTCTGTTAGAAAATGAGGTGTCTCAGTAATTAAACTTCTTGTGTCCTTCTACTGTCCTGATTCTGATACTGAAGAAACTGTAAAAACATAAAGACTCTGACGGTGTTTTGTTTCTGAACACAGTACAGGTTTAGTCTGAGGGACACCAGAGATCATAACATCCTGGGAAACTTAAAGTCACAGTGACTTAAACGAACCAGTGAGTCGTGTCGGTGTTCAGGTTTCTGACACTCCTTTTAAAGCTGCTGATGTCTTCATGCTTCCCTCTGGAATGTTCTGTGGACTCACTGCTGCAGATTAAACCAACCCTCCCAAATCAATTTTACCGCCCAAAATCTGCCGACGCTGCTGTCAGCTCCGCTCCGTTCGTACATTATCTCCTAATTAGGAGATAGTAAGTCATAATTATGGAATATGGCAGTCACAGTGGTGAGATAAGGTCTGCAGTTTCTGTGAATGTAATGTGATTCTGTGCTCTTCCACCGTCTCGCATCATTTTATGGAATATTTAATAATGTTAAAAAGTCTCCACACGCCGGATTACAGCTGCCAAAGATCACATTTCTACATTTCACAGTTAATACAAATCAATCTTTATCTGCTCCTCAACTTTTAAATTGAAAAATGTTGCCCACTGAGTTTAAACACGACATCTGATTATCAGCTTCACCCACCAGTCGCCCCGCATCACATCCTGTTCACAGTTTACTTATTTCCTATCTAAGACCCAAAACTAAGCTTTAAGAAATATTTCAGGTGAATTTAGAGAATTTCGTGAGTCTTCAGACGTGATCAGAACGATTGAACGGATCCAGCAGAGGACACACGTCTAATTATTGGCCCCTGAAAATGAAAACAGGGCAGATTTTTCAGGTCACAGTGATGTTGTGATAGAAAGCTCCTGGAGGTGTTTATATAAGTGAGTGTGATAAGTAATAGTAAACCAGGGCTCCATTTTCTGCTATTTTGATTTGAAACCTGTCCAAAAAAACCCAACATCTGTCAAATTTTGTCCAAAAATGATTCAAGTTCTGACCAAAATGACAATGACTACCTGTTGGCCCTTCAAAATAAAAGACAAGTGTCATGAAACATAGTGAGGACACCGACAGAACAGTTTCCAGCGGCTCTAAATGTCTGAATGGATCCAGCAGAGGACACGTTTTTAATTACTGGCCCCTAAAAATGGTAAAAGTGCAGAATGTTTAATCCAGGCTGGTTTAGAGTCTCCATAAAGGTCCTGTTAGTGCAGTGGTTCTCAGCTGGTCCAGTCTCAGGATCCACTATGTCTCTATTAATAACAGTCACGACCCAAATTTTTGAAGTTTGCTGTTCCTGTTAACAAATTAAGGTTTATTTGGGTGGAGTCTCAACACATTTTGATACAATTTAGGAAAATTTTGGCTTATTTTTTGCTAATTTTGGTATATTTAGATGCTTTTGCCAAGTTTTGGGCATATTTTGACCCATTTTGTCAGATTCTGAGCACATTTTTGTATATTTTTGGGACATTTTAGCATAAATTTCTCCAATTAGCTGGCAAAGACAGATCTAGAGGTTAATAGTGGGCAACTACTGGTGTCACCACCCCTAAATATCCTGCTATTGAAAGCAAACTGTGTCATAAGAAACACATCCTTTAAAATAAAAGACTTTATACCACTACTTTTTGAGGGGGTGCTTCTGCGACCCTCTAAAAATGGCTTCGCGACCCACTTTTGGATCCCGACCCACCAGTTGGGAACCACTTTGTTAGTGTATATCTATGGATGGATCCATGGTTCTACTAAAACATTTCTCCAACTGTTGAGCCTCTAATATCAGTAGAATCTGATGTGGTAGGTATTCCTCCAGGTTTTAGAACACCATCCTCGGACACTATGAGGTCATTAACCTCCACATTAGTCTCTGTCATGGTGCCCGTTGTTAGCTAAACTCCCACAATGCTCTCTGCTTCCAACATGAACTGTAGTCTGAGTGACGCCTCCTCTGGTCTCTACAGTATCAAACAGTAAGAGGCTCCACCTGGTGGAACAACCAGGTACTACAGCTGATTTATGATACATTTACTGACATGTACGACCTTCTTCTTGTGCTCTTTGGTTAAGATATTTGTTAGTTTGATTATTATTAGCAATTAATGGATAATGATTAACCTGCCTCTCTGTGACTGATGGACGTATGATAACAGGTTTAACTTCAGTGATGAGACTCGTCTTCTTGGAATAAAGGAATCGTTTACATGTCTCCTCTCTAAAGCAGAGGTTGTTAGAGGAGGATGAGTCTCATAATCAGGTCTAATACAGCGATGTTAAAGAGAAAACTGATTTCCCTGCAGTCGGCAGCTGTGTAGATTTACTCCATGCTGAGCTAACGAGCTCCATCATTGGGAGTTATGAGAATTTGCAGCCGTCCTGTTGAGACGGAGTTAAAGAGCTCTGTTTAACCAACCTGTTCTCCTTCTCTGTTTTATCGAAGCTGCTGACGTCTCAGAGACTCATACAGTAGAAGGTGTCCTCTGCTTCAGCCTCCACCCTGCTTCAATATTCAACACCCACAGATTGCAGGAGTTTCTCCAGTTTTAAAGAAGCTCATTAGAAGGCAGAACCTTTACACAGCATCTAACGTCCAACATAACCTCAAGCTAAATTTAAAAGCTGATCGTTGGATGAGGAACATTTAGTAAGTGTTGAGTTCATAATCTGAATATTTCATCATTTGTTTCAGTAAATTACAGATTACTTAACAATCAAATTTAAGGATGTGCTGATCAAGTTTTATTTTTATGCCCCCAATCCGATCTGAGGCATCGAACATTTAGTATCAAAGTATCATAGATCAGCTGTAGTTCCTGGTTGTTCCACCAGGTGGAGCCTCTTCCTGTTTAATACTGTAGAGACCAGAGGAGGCGTCACTCAGACTACAGTTCATGTTGGAAGCAGAGAGCATTGTGGGAGTTTAGCTAGCAACGGGCACCATGACAAAGACTTCTGAGGAGGTTAATGACCTCCGACTAGAGCTCATATGTTTAAGACAAACTGGGATCAACCAGGACAGAGTTTCTATAGTCACATATGAAACTGAGCTGAACTGATCAATCATGTGTCTAAAACACTGCTGTGTCCAGGAAGCTCAGTTTGTGAATTATTGATTGGAATCAGTATCGACACCCTCTTGTTAGTAACTGAAATTCATAACCCAAACAGTCAGAACTGATGGATTATTTACCTGCTCTAGTTTTCTACCAGTCTGTGTTCAGACTCAGTCGGTTCTTTTCTCTGCTCTGTTGCAGTAGTTTTAGTAAAAGTCCCCATAAAGAACTATTTCTGGTTCCAGTTAGCTCCTTTATTTTTGGGTCAACTGATCCTGAGACGTTCTGTCAAACCAGGCATGATGTTGGTTAAACTCTGGTTGTTCAAATGAAAAGAGCCACAAACATCTGAGTAACTGATGAAACCAAAGTCAGAACGAGGACGAAGCTTCTGACCTGGACACAGCCGGACACCAGCAGCATGAAGTGACTGTAGGAAGGTCAGATAAACACAACCCAGCCTCCAGCCTGCAGCTCAGAACATAACCTTCCTCCCCCATCCTCCCCCTTCCTCCCCCATCCTCCCTCAGCCTCACCTGTGGTGGAGGAAATGTTGACGTCGATGCTGATCTCGGGGATTCCTCCGTTCCTCAGCGCCGCCACGCAGGTGTAGGTTCCGAAGTCGGTGAACTTGAGGTCGATGATGTCAAGGTTGGTGGTTCCGGGTGAGACCTCGGTGTCGGTGTGGGTGATGACCATCCTCTCAGAGCTCCTCAGGGGTCGTCCGTTCTTCAGCCAGCTGAACAGCAGCTCCTCCGGCGGCGTCGCCTCCACCTGGCAGCTGATCTTCACCTCCCGGCCGATCTGGATGTTGTCGTCGTTGTGGTACGGGTCGGGAGTTATCCAGAAACGACCTTTACGGAGACCTGGGGGGACACAAACAAGGTTTACCGAACACTTCTTATATCACTGAAGTCGTTTCATGTAATACCAAGAAAACCTGAAGAGGGATCCTCCAGACCTCCTCAGAACCATCTGGTTCTTCATCTGCAGCAACTTTATTTAATGATCAGAGTTTTACCTTCATACTATGAGTGTTTTCAGAGTTCCAGGCCCTTGAAGTCCATAGAGGGGGGTCCACATTTATCACTTCAATGAGCCTCAGAACTTCATCAGTCCAGCAGACAGATGACATTTAGGATGGACACACCTTTAGGAGGACTTTAAATGACCTGATTCAATAAACTGAAGTTATTGTGCAGAAATAAACAGCTGATTCTGAGGAGGTCAGACGTGGAGCCTCTGATTGATTTTACAACGAACGACCCTGAAGTGAACAATAAGATGCTGAATCGTGGTCGTAGTTTCACTTGAAGGCAGAAGGTGTCGTCTGAAGTCTGAGCTCTGAGTGAAGCTTCAGGATGAGCCGAGTTTGAACGAACACCGAGTTGAGTTCAGCCTCTTTGTTCTGCATGAGGAGTTTTGCTGGCAGACGACAGAAACTGAGACGCAGAAACCGACTCGGCCGCCAGTAAAACAGATCCCAGCAAACAGCATCAGTCTGAGGAGCTGACGAGGTGAAATGAGACGTGAAGGATTGGACGGGATGAGATGAAGAACCGCGGTGGACGTGAGGAGACGCTGTCCAGATCCATCAACAGAAAACCTCTTTAACTTCTCCAACGGGTTTCCTGCTCTTAGGAGACGCTTTATGAAGTTTTCTAGAAAGAGTTAACGAGCTTCATGAGAGATGGAAACGGCTTCTCTGAACAGCTCAGCAAACAATAAAGTCACATGACCGATCAGCTGTTTCTGCATTAAAAATGGCCGACGTCAGCCGACATGCAGGAACAGCTGATGAAGGTTTCTCAGCACGTTTCTCTGGTTTGTTGTTGTTCTGCTCCTTCAGTTCACTTCCTCATCTTCTACTGTTTATTGACTCACTCCAGGGAATGAAACAAGAACAGTTCAAAACTGAATTTACAACAAAAATAAAATAAAATAAAAGCGCTTGTTCACAGGGATTCTTAGGTTTGTTGGGTTTTCATGTCTGTTTTTTCAGGTCAAAACTTCAGTTCTAAATTAGTCAGATGAGGTTTCATAATTAAAACCACTGAGGGGTCGTAGCCTTGTCTTTATTACAGTCAACACAAAGTAACATTTTATATTATTTTGTAGGGTTTTAATCATAATATTTAAATTAATCGTTGTTATGGAAATCAGATTCTTCTCCAAGAATTAAGTCTGGCACATCAGTTGCTGTTTTGGTGCATTAATTTCCAGTTTGGGTCCAAAAAACAGATCAAGAAATCTAAAAAAAAACAAAACAATCTAAAGACGGAGCTTAAAACCAAGAGAAAAGTCAGTTTATAAGAAAAATTCTGGCAGAAATACAGAACAGTGACCAGGACAGAACACGTAAACCATGCATGACCTTACTATTATTATCATATCATTATTATTATTATTATTATTATTATTATTATTATTATGCCAACATGTGAACCATGCATGACCTTATTATTATTATCATTATTATTATTATGCCGACATGTGATCCATGCATGACCTTATTATTATTATTATTATTATTATTATTAATGCTATGCCAACATGTGATCCATGCATGACTTTATTATTATTATTATTATTACTATTATTATTATTATTATTATTATTTTATGCCAACATGTGATCCATGCATGACCTTATTATTATTATTATTGTTATTATTGTTGTTGTTGTTATGCCGACATGTGAACCATGCATGACCTCATTATTATTGTTATTATTATTATTATTATTATTATTATTAATATACCGACATGTGAGCCATGCATGACCTTATTATTATCATTATTATTATTATTATTATTATTATTATTATTATTATTTTATGCCAACATGTGATCCATGCATGACCTTATTATTATTATTATTATTATCATTATTATTATTATTATTATGCCGACATGTGAACCATGCATGACCTTATTATTATTATTATTATTATTATTATTTTTATGCCAACATGTGATCCATGCATGACCTTATTATTATTATTATTGTTGTTGTTGTTATGCCGACATGTGAACCATGCATGACCTCATTATTATTGTTATTATTATTATTATTATTATTATTAATATACCGACATGTGAGCCATGCATGACCTTATTATTATTTTTTATTATTATACTGACATGTGAGCCATGCATGACCTTATTATTATTATTATTATACCGACATGTGAACCATGCATGACTTTATTATTATTATTATTATACCAACATGTGAACCATGCATGACCTTATTATTATTATTATTATTATACCAACATGTGAATCATGCATGACCTTATCATTATTACTGGCCAGTGACTTAATTTAAGGAAAACAACATTTTCCATTGAGCTCGGATGAAGAACTGAACCTGGATCCAACTAAACCACGTCGGTGCTTGTAAACTGAGGACATGGATGAAGAGGACGAGCAGCAACAGCTTCTAACACATCTGACATTTAGCAGAAACAACCGCTGCTTTGTGGACTCCAGCTTCTTAAATTATTCCAGAGACGTGCAGCGGTTTACAAAGGTCAGGCTGTGGCATCGAACCGACGGAGCCACAAACAAGGCGTCTGGTTATTATAGTGAGGATCAGTCTGTGTGACACCAGGTCGGCTCAGCAGCGCTCGGCTCGTCTTCAAGACGATTCACATCTTGAACTTTTCTGCTCAAGTCAACAGAAAAACACTGAAATATTCAAACCCTGTTTTTCTGTCTTGTTTTGATCATTTCTGACACATTTCTGCTGTAATATATGAAACGATCTGCTGGTTATTAGTGGGAAGGGTAAAAGGTCTCGTTGCTCAGTGACACTGCAGCAGGTTGTTTGTGTTGTCGGTTTGAATCCCTCATTAGTTTCCATCAGAGAGCCGCAGCACAGTTCCGGCTGTGATTACAATGACCCCTCCTGCTGTGCACAAACTAATCCGTCCAAATGGAGCTTAATTACTACTGAAGCCATTTGTTCAGTTTAATCCACGGCGAGTTCGAGCTGCTGCTGCTGCTGGACTCCGCCTCATTGGACGAGCCTCCACCTGCACCGACCAATCAGGAGCCAACAGGTGGCCTCGCTGGGACCAGTCTGACCCTCCAGATGTGGACGTCCGACATCTCGTGCAGTTTTCTCCTGTTACTGTTTTCAAAATCCTCTTAACTGCTGGAAACAACAACAACAACAACAACAAGAAGCTCAGAGCAGCAGCAGCAGCAGCAGCAGCAGACGCGCTGAAAATGTCTGGTTTAATTCAGTTTTGGATCACGCAGGAAAAACCAGTGGAGCTCCTTCCAGTGAATTATCCATGTTGATGCCAGTTATTGCCTCCCTGCATGCAAAAACTGTCCTCCTGGGATCCCTCTGCAGCACCGCCATCGCTGCATCGTGTTTCAGCTCCAATAAAACAGCTGTGATTGGCTTAGAGAGATATGAACAAGACCAACAGCTTCCCCCTGATAGCAAAATGGTAATGAGGAGCAGTCAGACCATTCTACAGTGCTGTGGAGAAACATCTGGATATTCCTAATAAGTAACGTCTCACATTCAGATCTTTCTCCACTGCGCTGTAGAATTCCACTGTTAGGAGCAACATCACTGCATCCTGACGACTGGGATTTGGTTTAAAGACGTATAAACAAGACTAAGTATTTTCCCTCCATAGATGAATGGTAGTGAGGTGCAGTCAGACCGTTCTATATATAACAATAAGGATATGAGGCGACTTCTGTTGAAACTGGGACTCTGTAGGTATCCAGGCTGCTTTAGTTCTGAGTGGCCATTTTTACCAGTTGACCCTCTGAACACTCAAACCCAGCAGCGGGTCTGACAGACTGTAGACCAGATTTAGTGCAGCCTCAGTTTTATCTCCTCAGCTGTTGGCAGCAGAGTTCATCCTCAGGAGAGCAGCTGCACGAGCCTCATTTATAAAACAGAGCGCCGAAGTGAACACAGGAGCAGGAAAGCAGGTTTATGAAGCAGCACATCTGCAGGGACGGCCGCTGTTCATAAATCACCTCCAGATGGAGATCAGCCTCGTCCTGCTCCAGACATCCAGCATCCATCCACACAGGATCGATGTGAAGCTGCTGGAGAGTCGATGCGACAGAAGAACTGATCGATGTTTGTCCTGTGCAGCTGCACTACATCCATCATGCAGCATTAAACACACGTCACCGCAGTTTTTAAAGGTTTATGGCAACAGACTGAAGCTGAAACCCTGAAAATGTCATCAGAGGATCCTCTGAGTTTTACTTTCATACTATGAGTATTTCCAGAGTTCCAGGCCCTTGAAGTCCATAGAGGGGGGTCCACATGGATCAGAACCTCATCAGTCCAGCAGACAGACACATGACATGTAGGAGGAACAACACACTGGAGTTCTGGTAGAACCTGGACCCAGATCAGTTTACATCCATCCAGGAGTCTCAGTCTGATCACTACACCTGGTTTAGTTCATGTTCTCTAGAACCAACCCTATGTTCCACATCATGATGCTGCCACCACCGTGCTTCACGTCATGATGCTGCCACCACCGTGCTTCACATCATGATGCTGCCACCACCGTGCTTCACATCATGATGCTGCCACCGCCGTGCTTCACATCATGATGCTGCCACCGCCGTGCTTCACGCCACAATGCTGCCACCACCGTGCTTCACACCATGATGCTGCCACCACCGTGCTTCACTTCATGATGCTGCCACCACTGCGTTTCCTCACGCCATGATGCTGCCACCACCATGCTTTAAGTCATGATGCTGCCACCACCATGCTTTAAATCATGATGCTGTCACCACCATGCTTCACATCATGATGCTGCCACCACCGCGCTTCACATTATGATGCTGCCACCACCATGCTTTAAGTCATGATGCTGCCACCACCATGCTTTAAATCATGATGCTGTCACCACCATGCTTCACATCATGATGCTGCCACCACCATGCTTTACATAATGATGCTGCCACCACCGCGCTTCACATTATGATGCTGCCACCACCATGCTTTAAATCATGATGCTACCACCATACGCCGCCATCATGATGCTGCCACCACCGCAGCTTCACTCAGGATGTTGCCACCACCGCGTTTCACATCATGATGCTGCCACCACCGCGGCTTCACTTCATGATGCTGCCACCACCGCGTTTACCGCCATGATGCTGCCACCACCGCGTTTCACTTCATGATGCTGCTACTCACCGCAAAGCTTCAAATCACGATGCCACCACCGTGCTTCACATCATGATGCTGCCACCACCGCGTTCACGCCATGATGCTGCCACCACCGCGGCTTCACGCCATGATGCTGCCACCACCGCGGCTTCACCGCCATGATGCTGCCACCACCGCAGCTTCACGCCATGATGCTGCCACCACCGCGGTTTCACGCCATGATGCTGCCACCACCGTGCTTCACTTCATGATGCTGCCACCACCGCGGCTTCAAATCACGATGCTGCACATCGCCGCATCATGATGCTGCCACCACCGTGCTTCACGTCATGATGCTGCCACCACCGTGCTTCACGTCATGATGCTGCCACCACCGTGCTTCACGTCATGATGCTGCCACCACCGTGCTTCACGTCATGATGCTGCCACCACCGTGCTTCACGTCATGATGCTGCCACCACCATGCTTCAAATCACGATGCTGCCACCACCGTGCTTCACGTCATGATGCTGCCACCACCGTGCTTCACAGTGGTTATGGTGCGTTTGTGATGTTTTGTGTCTGTCAATCATGGCGTCTAGTCTAATGGACAAAAAGTTCCATTTAGTCTCATCAGACCAAAAAACCTTCTTTTGTTTTCTGATCATTCACCAGAGGAAACTTTAACAAGTGCATTCTGGGTAAACTTTAAGGCTCATATCAGCATGTTGGTAGGTGGTTGGTCAGAACAAGTTCTAGACAATGAAAGGACCCTTTTTTTTACATTTGATACCAGGGTTATCTAATAGACATCAGTTCCTGCTGTTTTAAATCAGTTTTCTAATATAGTTTGAAGTTATGGCTTCATTAATGTACTTAGAGAAGACAAACATGGAAACTAGAATGTAAATAGTTGAATATCTATAATATGTGGAGCCTCCATTATTTCCAGTGACACCTGTGGACCCTTGGAAACATGTCGGACATGTTGAGTCCAGGCTTTAAAAGAAAGTAGCACAGAGCAGAAAAACCTGGAATCCATACTTCAACACAGAACTTGAGTAAAAGTACTTTGTTACTGTGCAGCAGGGATCCGAGTTTCTACAGAGGAGCTCAAATTCTCCCATTACTGTTTGTTTTTACGGATCCAAACCTTGTGCCTCTTTGGTTCCAAATGAAGCCCCAGATATCAGTGTGTGTTCCTGTGTGTGTGTGTGTGTGTGTGTGTGTGTGTGTGTGTGTCGGGGGTTTGTGTTTATAAATAGCTTCAGTTCGTGAGGCGAGCAGCTGATTGTCCTTGTTCATTAAGATTAAAGCAAGAACGCCTCAGAACAAAACGCTGCATGTGTGCGTCTCAGTGTGTGTGTGTGTGTTTGCATGTGTGTATTTCACTGCGTCAGTAAAAGGTCCGTTGCATAACTCGAGGTGGATGCAGTTGCTCACACATGAAAGTCACAACACACACACTGCTGTGTACTGACAGGACTGCAGCCAAGTGTGTGTGTTACTGTACTGTAGCAGCATGAACCTCTCTGACACGTGAACATGCGACGGTTGCAGCGCTGCATGCTTCCTGCAGACACGCAAAGATCATCGCAGCAACGATCGCATCCAGCAGTAAAAGTAAAATACGAAACAAACGACCCTGAAGGAGGAGAGAACTCAGAAACGTCCTCCGTCAGTAGAACTCAGTGAGACAGATGGAAAAACCTGGAACCAACATGTTTCCTCATCCTGTAGATACAAAACCACCTCCATGTTCAGACTCATCATCTGTAGGAAGATGTTCCACCATATTGGATGTATCTCCAACAAGTTACAAGGAGCAAGTAGTTCTGGTTTGGGCCAAGAGAATTTTTAAATGATGTGAAAACTCATGTACCACCATGTTTCACATCATGATGCTGCCACCACCGTGCTTCACGTCATGATGCTGCCACCACCATGCTTCACGTCATGATGCTGCCACCACCATGCTTCACCTCATAATGCTGCCACCACCATGCTTCACATCATGATGCTGCCACCACCGTGCTTCACGTCATGATGCTGCCACCACCGTGCTTCACATCATGATGCTGCCACCACCGTGCTTCACATCATGATGCTGCCACCACCGTGCTTCACGTCATGATGCTGCCACCACCATGCTTCACCTCATAATGCTGCCACCACCATGCTTCACATCATGATGCTGCCACCACCGTGCTTCACGTCATGATGCTGCCACCACCGTGCTTCACATCATGATGCTGCCACCACCGTGCTTCACATCATGATGCTGCCACCACCGTGCTTCACCTCATAATGCTGCCACCACCATGCTTCACGTCATGATGCTGCCACCACCATGCTTCACGTCATGATGCTGCCACCACCATGCTTCACATCATGATGCTGCCACCACCTTGCTTCACCTCATAATGCTGCCACCGCCACGCTTCACCTCATGATGCTGCCACCACCGTGCTTCACGTCATGATGCTGCCACCACCGTGCTTCACATCATGATGCTGCCACCACCGTGCTTCACGTCATGATGCCGCCACCACCGTGCTTCACGTCATGATGCCGCCACCACCATGCTTCACGTCATGATGCTGCCACCACCATGCTTCACATCATGATGCTGCCACCACCGTGCTTCACCTCATAATGCTGCCACCACCGTGCTTCACGTCATGATGCTGCCACCACCATGCTTCACGTCATGATGCTGCCACCGCCATGCTTCACGTCATGATGCTTCCACCGCCACGCTTCACCTCATGATGCTGCCACCACCGTGCTTCACGTCATGATGCTGCCACCACCGTGCTTCACATCATGATGCCGCCACCACCGTGCTTCACATCATGATGCTGCCACCACCGTGCTTCACGTCATGATGCTGCCACCACCATGCTTCACATCATGATGCTGCCACCACCGTGCTTCACCTCATAATGCTGCCACCACCATGCTTCACGTCATGATGCTTCCACCGCCACGCTTCACCTCATGATGCTGCCACCACCATGCTTCACGTCATGATGCTGCCACCACCGTGCTTTACGTCATGATGCTGCCACCACCATGCTTCACGTCATGATGCTGCCACCACCGTGCTTCACATCATGATGCCGCCACCACCGTGCTTCACATCATGATGCTGCCACCACCGTGCTTCACATCATGATGCTGGAGATACATCCAGCATGGTGGAACATCTTCCTTCAGCTGATGAGCAGAGTTCAGAGGAAGAATGTTCTGCTTCAAGTCAGTAGAATTTCTCAGTGATGTGAATGACTCGTGATCGCAAACTAACCCACAAAATGACTTTAAATTTATTCAAAATGAAAAGAAATTTGTTCAAAATGTCTCAAGAAAGTCAGAAAATGAGTCAAACTTTATGCACAAAGACAAAACTTGTCTAAAAAAGACAAAATCGCGTCCAAAACTACTTCAGATTTGTCCAAAATGTCTCAGACATTGTTAGTTATGAGTCCAGATGTGTCAAAAACAAACAGAAATTCCCCAAACTCATGAAAACACTGTTTGAGAGGACTCTATATGTCCCCAAAATGACTTTAAAAGTGTTTGAAATGTCTTTAAAATAGTCAAAAGTCACATGAAGAAATGGTCCAAAATGACTCAGATCAGATTTTTGCTTTGTTTCTTTGTCTAACACTGAATATTTATGGACTTTATGTGGATTAAAACAAGTCATTTGAAGACGTCAGCTTGAATCAGTAAACATTCAGATGTGTTTTTGGTAAAAGGAGCTGATAACAGTTGATTTCATTAAATTATCTGAATGTATTTAAATGTAAACCCTGGACAGACCGAAGCAGTTTCCTCTCTGCCGTCTCAGCTCATCGTATTATCATCTCCTCCTCCTCCTCTACCTCCTGAACCTTCATTAACTTCTGATCCTCCGACTCTCCCTCAGCGAACTTTAATGATTTTAATGATTCGCCTTGAGGGAACTTTTAGCTGCTCGTCCACCAACATCACACACACACACACACACACACACACACACACACACACACACACACACACACTGAGGTGAGTCATGCTGCTGAGTAAATTCTATTGGACAAACTGAGGAAACACGAGATGTGACATAAAATATTAAAGGAACAGTTCAAGGGTTTTGTTTTTAGATCATTTAAGGAATTTATTATTATTATTATTATTATTATTATTATTATTATTATTATTTTATTATTATCATTACAATTATTATTATCATCATTATTATTACTATTATTATTTATATTATTATTATTATTATTATTATATCATTTTAACCCTCTGAACCTTAAATCCTGCCGACTGTTAAAACAGAAAAATCTTCAGATTGTCAACTTTCCAACCAGCCTTGAACGCATCATCAGTGACACGTGATCACAGCGACGACATAAATAAATATGTAAATATGTAAATATGTGTTGTATAAATTAAACTGAATTGCATGTGATCCCATCGGGACATTTAATCAAATATGTTTCTGTTTAAAATCGAATTCATTCCATCAAAATCACCTCATTAAACACGTCTCTTTTAAAGTTTTGTAAAAATTAAAGCACTTTCTCGTCTACGATACATCAAACTGACAAAACACTGAAGACATCTGTGAAATAATGAGATTTTTATCGGATTTAAAACATAAAATAATGCAGATTAACCACATTATAAAAGAAAAAACTGTTCTGTTAAATGGACTGAATGTGCAGCTGTTTTTACATTTAACATGTAAATTAATTTTTTTCTGTGTTTTACTGGATGTTTTCTAAAATTGAACAAATTACCAAAATAAAAGTTTCAAAATATATTTACAATTTTTCAATCCTTAATATCTTATTTATTTTTTCTTAGTAAACAACAAATATCTGTAAAATAATTACATTTTTCTGCCTATTTAAATATAGTTTTAAAAAAGGCTTAATTTGATGGTTAAATGTTGTAAAATAATAAACTCTCAGTTATAAAAACTACATAAAAACTAAAAAACCCAACTAAAATCTAGAACTGTCGCCTGTTTTTAAAGGTTATTATGTATATTAGGGTTTATTTTCTATAGTTTTAATAGTTCCTTTGAGTAAAATCTGAACGGTGACAGTAAACTGTTTTGATGATTACAGTCAAAGTATTTTTACAGTGTTTGTCGGACAGGAAGTGACCGACCAGCTGCTGCACACCTGGATCAGTGTGACGGGACGAGGCGCTCGGCATGCTGGGAGTTCGTCTCGCGGGTTGGACGTCGTGTTTCTGCAGCTTATCTCTGCTGCTCAGCCTCGGCTCACATTTAACCACGGCTTCTGTGTTTCCTCTCCGAAGCCTCCTGATTGGCTCCCCTCGGCTCCCATGTGACCAACCTGCCCACCCGGTGCATGCTGGGAAAGTCTCCAGGTCCCCGAGCAGGACAGGTGCTTCATGTAGCCAGGGAGGGTGGAATTAATGCTGCTGCAGGTTTATATTTATATTTAAAACCATTTCTGAGGCTCATGTTCAGATGTTTGTTCCTGATGAAGCTTCATGGTGACTGTTTGTTTATTTATCGTCCACCAGCTGCTTCTAATACGGCGTTTATGTCCTTCACTACTTCTTTAATTAGGCTGCTGTGTTCTCATTTCTGTGATTCTGGACACTTTTTGAGTCATTCTGGGAACATCTGAAGTAATTCTAGACACGTTGAGGTCATTTAAGTCAAATATAAAGTGATTTTCAACATTTTATTGTCATTTTAGACAATTTTTTAATTGGTTTGATGTTATTTTGGACATTTTTTCTCTCAAATTTCAGGACTTAGACCAGCTTTTTCATAAATAATCTAATAGAGCGAACAAGGATCAAACGACCAACCTTGTGATTAGCGGAAAACCTGGTCTACTACCTGAGCCAGAAGCATCCCCACATCATGATGCTGCCACCACCGTGCTTCACATCATGATGCTGCCACCACCGTGCTTCACATCATGATGCTGCCACCACCGTGCTTCACATCATGATGCTGCCACCACCGCTTCACACGATGCTGCCACCACCGTGCTTCACATCATGATGCTGCCACCACCGTGCTTCACACCATGATGCTGCCACCACAATGCTTCACGTCATGATGCTGCCACCACCGTGCTTCACATCATGATGCTGCCACCACCGTGCTTCACACCATGATGCTGCCACCACCATGCTTCACGTCATGATGCTGCCACCACCATGCTTCATATCATGATGCTGCCACCACCGTGCTTCATGTCATGATGCTGCCACCACCATGCTTCATATCATGATGCTGCCACCACCATGCTTCACATCATGATGCTACCACCACCATGCTTCATATCATGATGCTGCCACCACCATGCTTCACATCATGATGCTGCCACTACCGTGCTTCACATCTAATATTGTGTTGATGCTCTCTTATTTAATACAAATTTAAAATGATTTTGGACATTTTATTGTCATTTTGGACATTTTTTGAATCAGTCTGGGGATATTTTAAGGCTTTTTCGGCATTTTTAGTTTTTGTTTTGTAAGTTTGGGTGAATTTTGGACATTTTTGTAAGTTGTGTTTGACATTACACACAACGTCAAGTTGATGCAACATTATTATGTTAACAATCTTCAAGTTTCAAATCATCCTCAGGGACATTTTCTGAGTCATTTTGGACCATTTCTTAAAGTATTTATTTTTTTAATTTAGAGTTCGGACATTTTATTTTCATTTGGACAGTATTTAAGTTGTTCTGGGAAAGTTTTGCATCATTTTGAACAAAATCTTTATCAGAGTGTAAAGTCAGTCGGCCCATAGACAGAACAAACACTTTAAATAATGCACACTTTGCCTCTTCAATCCTCCTTCAGTCTATCACAGCTGCTTTTGTAAAAGTTCTGCAGACTTATGAAGCCCGAACTCCACAACAAAGGGAGGCAAAAATTGTCCATTTATGTATTCCTTTTGTTTTCTCTGACCAGATGGAAATACTTTCAGGTCCATTTGTACTCTGTTTTCAGTGAGTCATCATATTCAGTAGACAGTAAAGTGGATTAATATAGATCCTGAAGAGTTTCTGAGGTTATTTTTGCTGCTCTTATCTGAAAGCTCAGGATAAAAGAGGAGAAATAAACTGGCTTTGAGTGAGAATCTTTAAAAAATGTACATTATATAAGTTTGTTTCTCCATTGTTCTGCTCAGATGTCTGGTCTTATAATGAACGCTGATAAAATCTCAGTTTGTTCTGCTGATTTTCTTCTGATCCTCTCAGGATGCGTCATCAAAACACCACAAAGAGCCGAGAACGACGTCACGACACACAGCAGAGATGAAGAGGAGGACGAGGAGGAGGAAGAGGATGAAGGATTTACTCGGTGAGGCTAAATAACAGCAGACTTCAGTGTCTCTGTTCAGTCTGAGATAAACTCTGCTGTCGTCTTTCTGCAGCAGCTTGTTCAGTCAGACAGCAACGACTCTGAGGCAGTTTTCACCTGTTAGAACCTGAAGCTGGAACAAAGAACCTCCAACAGGTGGAGCTCAGACTGAATCCCAGAGGAGCAATGATGGAGCAGGAATAAAGAACCAAGAGCAGCAGAGTTTCATATCAGACAGACAGAAGCTTTTCTTCAGTGAGTTCTACGGCCTGGATTCATCCTCAGGAGAACATGAACGTCAGGATTTGGTGTGAAACTGTTTGAAGGACGTCGTCCGCAAACGCAACTTGCAACACTGCCAACCGTTTAGCAGACAAACCGGGTCTACCACCAGAGCCAGAAACATCTCCATGTCATGATGCTGCCACCACCGTGCTTCAGGCCATGATGCTGCCACCACCATGCTTCACGTCATGATGCTGCCACCACCATGCTTCACGTCATGATGCTGCCACCACCATGCTTCACGTCATGATGCTGCCACCACCATGCTTCACGTCATGATGCTGCCACCACCATGCTTCATCTGTTGATGCTGCCACCACCGTGCTTCACCTCATGATGCTGCCACCACCGTGCTTCACACCATGATGCTGCCACCACCGTGCTTCACGTCATGATGCTGCCACCACCGTGCTTCACACCATGATGCTGCCACCACCGTGCTTCACGTCATGATGCTGCCACCACCGTGCTTCAACGTCGCCCGATGCTGCCCACCACCATGATGCTGCCACCACCGTGCTTCACGTCATGATGCTGCCACCACCGTGCTTCACGTCATGATGCTGCCACCACCATGCTTCACGTCATGATGCTGCCACCACCGTGCTTCACGTCATGATGCTGCCACCACCGTGCTTCACACCATGATGATGCCACCACCGTGCTTCACGTCATGATGCTGCCACCACCATGCTTCACCACATGATGCTGCCACCACCATGATGCTGCCACCACCATGCTTCACATCATAGCATGTCTTGGTTTTTTTTCCCTCAGACCAAAGAACTTTCTTCCAGCAGACTTCAGAGTCTCCAGCATGTCTTCTGGTGACTCTAGTCCAGATTTAATCTGAGCGTCTTTCAACAGGGTCTTTCTCTTCGTCACTCTGAACCACCGCTAGCTAACTGCTAATTAAGGCCTCCTCAAGAACGGCTCTTGGTTTCTCCAGTAGCAGTATATACAAGTGAAGTTTGGGGAGGGATAAGTAAAAGATGATGCCTTTAATATGTTTTCAAATGAGCTCCAGTGAAGCCAGAACAGACTGAAAAATCCACTGTAAAGCCACGATATCAGAATAACCAGGTTCCTCAGAGGTTTTTCTCCCCGCCAAGTGTTTCTACCAGCCAAGAGATTGTGAAAATGACCGAATAAGAGCGTCTGATGAAGTGAAAGTACGAGAGTCTTACCTCTGACCAGGATGATGCTGGACTTCTTGGCCGGGTTTCCCACGTTGTTGGACGCCACGCAGCTGTAGGCGCCGCCGTCGTCCATGGTGATGGCGGGGACGGTCAGGGTCCCGCCCTTCACCAGGCTCCTCTTGGGAAGCTCCTCCCCCCCCGGCCTCGTCCACCTGAGGGTAGGAGGGGGGTCGCCGCCCGACGCCACGCAGACCAGCGTTATGGTTTCTCCTGGATTCACCACCAGGGGGTCGTCCAGCAGCAGCTTAATGGAGGGAGGAGCTGAGGAGGGGAAATCATTATTTCATTAATCAGAATGTAGGAAATAAAACAACCTCGGACATAAAGGAAGATTATGATCGAAAACAAAAATACAACTTTCTTTCTATTAACAGGAGCAGAGCTGCAGATGATCGATTCCACCCAAACATCTGGTTTTGTTCAACCAACAGTCCAAAACTCACAGATTCACTTCACTGTTATGTAACAAAAAAAGTGGAAAAACAAAGGGTATCGAGATCGACCTCCCTGCAGCAGCTTTCCAACAAACCCAACTGACATGAATCATTTTCTGTTTCTAGTCTGAAATTCATGGACGGGAAACAAAACAATGATCCATGTGAACAAACATTTGTCAAACTGCATCAGAGGTCTACATCCGTCGGACCTGATCACCAACATTCTTCCACCAGTTTGTTTCCATGTGAGTGTTTCCTGAAACTCAGCAGATGAATTTGAACGTGGATAAACATGATGACGGTCACAAGTCGTTTCAGTTTGACGGTCATTTGCCCAAAATTATTTGAAAAGACTCCGAAATGACTCAAAACTTGTTCGAAATGACAAAAACGTGTCAAAACTGACCAACATATTATCCAGAATGGCACAAAATTGCAAAAACCTTTTTGAAATGACTCAGAAATATTCAAAAATGACAAACTCCTTTTTTAGAAGTGATTTGAAAATCATCCAAAAAAGACAAACGCTTCTTTAGTGAGACGGAAAATGACTCAAAAACTGTCCAAAATGACTAAAACTTGACACAGAATGGCCAAAATTACTCAAAATATGCTGAAAATGCCTTGAAAATTATCCAAAAACAGACAAACACTTGTCCAGTGTTTCTCAAAATGTGTTCAAACGGACAAAAAATCGTCCAGAATAACTTAAAAACTGTCTAAAATGACTTAAACTTGACACAGAATGGCCAAAATTACTCAAAATATGCTGAAAATGACTTGAAAATTATCCAAAAACAGACAAACACTTGTCCAGTGTTTCTCAAAATGTGTTCAAACGGACAAAAAATCGTCCAGAATAACTCAAAAACTGTCCAAAATGACTTAAACTTGACACAGAATGGCCAAAATTACTCAAAATATGCTGAAAATGACTTGAAAATTATCCAAGAAGAGACAAACACTTGTCCAGTGTGACTCAAAATGTGTTCAAACTGACAAAAATCGTCCAGAATAACTCAAAATTTGTCCAAAATGACTCAAAATTGTCTAAAATTACAAAGATGGTGTACAAAGTGTCTTGAAAACTTCCCTCAGTGACTCAATAATTGCCTAATGTGACTTAAAGTACGTGAACAATGACATGAAAGATGCCCAAAATGACTTCAAGTATGTTGAAAATGACTCTGAACTTCAAGGATTCATATTTAAACCTGTTTTCCTGATCGGTGCTGGGAAGTCGAGGTTTTTCACTGATATTCACGGTTTTGTTCTGGTTTCTCTGAATCTGAAGCTCGTTTGACCCACAGAGACGTTAATGGAGGCATCAGGATGAATTAAACTCAGCGTTTGTTTGCACCTGAAGGCTCCTCCAAACACCCATCGTCTTTCCATTTCACGTCCAGATTAAAATGTGCTGTGGTTCATTTTAATCTCATCCTCCTGCTGTGAACCTGACAGACAGCAGAAGAACCAGGCTTCATTCAGGTCTCCAGCCTCTTGTTGGTCACTCAGGTGGGTCTCTGCTGCTTTCTGTCATTAATATGCACATTTTTCACGTCCTGAAAGCTTTTAAATATCTCATCGAGCTTAAATAATCCATCAAGCTGCTGCTGCTGCAGAGCGGAAAAGCTGCAGAGTCGGCCGCCGCCTCCACCAGCTGCAGAAAAGCAGCTAAATGCAGAAATAATAATGAGGGGGATAAAAATAGCCGAGGCGACCTCTGTCAGGCTGACATCATGTAAATCCCATCAGCCCCTGGGGCGGGGCGGCAGGAAGTACTGTACAGGTCACACAGCTGCACAGGAACCTGGTCTACAGTCATCTGAAGCCACCTGCACAGGTACGCAGGCAGCGGATAGGGCAGTAATAATACAGACTGATGGAGGTACGGAAGCAAAACGCTGCCAAGAAAACAAAAACGCATCAAAAGGATTAAATAAAAACATTATTCTCCGATAAAATCAAAGTTTGGGTGTTTTCCATCCACATATAAGAAGGTAGAAGATTAATTTAAACCGTTGAACTGCGATGCTTTTTCAGGACATATTTTTAACTGCTTTTATTTTTTAATCAATTTAAATAAACATCTAATCACTTTGAGGAGAGTTAAACCCGTTTCTTTACAGGTACGGACAGATTTTTGAAGTTTTACACAATTTTGAAGCAACTGCAGACAAATATAAATTAACTTTAACGATTTTTGCATCATTTCGTTCAGATTATTGTCATTTTGGACAATATATAATTCACATTAAGCAAGTTTTTGATAATTTTGGACGACCTAAGATCAAACCGAAATGACAGAAATTTAAAACAAAGCATGTTTTTCAAGTAAAACAGTAAAAGTAAGAACAAAAATAAATCTCAACAATAAAACATATTTTGATAAACCGATTTAATATGAGTCACTCTGGACAAGTTTCAAGTGCTTCACGTCATGATGCTGCCACCACCGTGCTTCACGTCATGATGCTGCCACCACCGTGCTTCACATCATGATGCTGCCACCATGCTTCACGTCATGATGCTGCCACCACCATGCTTCACATCATGATGCTGCCACCACCATGCTTCACATCATGATGCTGCCACCACCATGCTTCACATCATGATGCTGCCACCACCGTGCTTCACATCATGATGCTGCCACCACCGTGCTTCACATCATGATGCTGCCACCACCGTGCTTCACATCATGATGCTGCCACCACCGTGCTTCACATCATGATGCTGCCACCACCATGCTTCATATCATGATGCTGCCGCCACCGTGCTTCACGTCATGATGCTGCCACCACCGTGCTTCATATCATGATGCTGCCACCACCATGCTTCACGTCATGATGCTGCCACCACCGTGCTTCACATCATGATGCTGCCACCACCGTGCATGATGCTGCCACCACCGTCTTCACATGATGCTGCCACCACCATGCTTCACATCATGATGCTGCCACCACCGTGCTCCACATCATGATGCTGCCACCACCATGCTTCATATCATGATGCTGCCGCCACCGTGCTTCACGTCATGATGCTGCCGCCACCGTGCTTCACATCATGATGCTGCCACCACCATGCTTCATATCATGATGCTGCCACCACCATGCTTCATATCATGATGCTGCCACCACCGTGCTTCACGTCATGATGCTGCCACCACCATGCTTCACATCATGATGCTGCCACCACCATGCTTCATATCATGATGCTGCCACCACCGTGCTTCATGCCATGACACATAGTGGTGGCAGCATCATGATGTGAAGCACGGTGGTGGAAGTTTCTAACTCTTTTTGGATCACTCTAGAGCCATACTGGACCAGTTGATCTAATTCTGGATGAGGTTCTACTCGTTCTAGACCAGCTTTGAATCACTATGATACGATTATTACAGTTTTTCAGACTCTGAATCCTTCACAGACACAACGACCTCCATGTTTTGTACCTGTTCTGTTGTTCAGGCTGAATCTGGCGGTTTTATCTCCGATGCCGCAGACGTTTCTGACGGAGGAGATGCAGGTGTAGTCGGCGTAATCCTGCGGACGCAGATTCTTCAGCTTCAGGATCTTGGTCTCACCCTGGAAGACAAAAACAAACAAACACATTACATCCTCGCTGATCGAACGTCATGTGACAGGTGAGTACTTCAAGGACCGTTGGAAAGCTGTGTTTGGGTGGTTTTGAGGTTTTGAGTCAGCTCAGACTCGTTTCTGTCATTTTGGACCTGAAGGTTTTCTGGACGAGTCACTGATCAACAGGTTCTGTAAAATGTAGCATGTTGGGTTAAAAACCATTAAACAACTGGTTGAACTGGTTCCTGTGGTTCCTGCAGGTATTTGGGCGCCTCCAGGCCTCCATACTACTCTAGACTTTAACTCTCCTCCTCTTCATCATCCTCATCATCATCATCACCATCATCCTCCTCTTCTTCTTCATCCGCTTCCTCCTCCTCGTCCTCCTCCTCTTCTTCATAATCATCTTCCTCTTCCTCCTTTTCTTTGTCATCCTTCTCCTCTTCCTCTTCTCTTCCTCCTCCTCCTCCACCTACTGTTCCTCACCTTACTCTTCCTCCTCCCCTTCCTCCTGTTCTCCTCCTCCTCCTCTTCCTCTTTCTTCTCTTCATCCTCCTCTTCCTCCTCCTCCTCCTCTTCCGCCTCTTCCTCTTCTTCCTCCTCCTCCTCCTCTTCCTCTTTCTTCTCTTCATCCTCCTCTTCCTCCTCCTCCTCCTCCTCTTCCTCCTCTTATCTCTCCTCCTCCTCCTCTTCCTCCTCCTCCCTCCTCCTCCTGCCTTCCCCTCCCCTCCCTCCTCCTCCCTCCTCTTCCTCCCCCTCCTCCTCCTCCCACCTCCTCCTCCTCCTCCCCTCCTCACCTCCTCTTCCTCCTCCTCCTCCTCCTCCTCTTCCTCCTCCTCCTCCTCCTCCGCCTCCTCCTCTTCTTCCTCCTCCTCTCTTCCTCTTTCTTCTCTTCATCCCCTCCCTCTTCCTCCTCCTCCTCCTCCTCCCCTCTTCTCCCTCTTATCTCTCCTCCTCCTCCCTCCTCCCTCCCTCCTCCTCCTCTTTCTTCTCTTCATCTTCCCCTCCTCCTCCTCCTCCCCTCTATTCCTCCTCCTCCTCCTCCTCCTACTGTTCCTCACCTTACTCTTCCTCCTCTTCCTCTTCATCCTCCTCCTCCTCCTCCTCCCCACTCCCTCTACTCCTCCTCCTCCTCCTCCTCCTCCTCCTCCCCTCTTCCTCCTCCTCCCTCCCTCCTCCTCCCTCCGCCTCCTCCTCTTCCTCCTCCTCCTCCTCCTCCTCCTCCTCCTCCTCCTCCTCTTCCTCCTCCTCCTCCTCCTCCTCCTCCGCCTCCCTCCTCTTCCTCCTCCTCCTCCTCCTCCTCCTCCTCCTCCTCCTCCGCCTCCTCCTCTTCCTCCTCCTCCTCCTCCTCCTCCTCCTCCTCCTCCTCTTCTTCCTCCTCCTCCTCTTCCTCCTCCTCCTCCTCCTCTTATCTCTCCTGGCAGCTCTCGGCTGTTTCTGCCTCTCGGACAGATCAGATCAGATTAGACGACATTTAAATGGGAGGTTTGTGAAAAGATGGCAGCCGGTTTTTGGCGGTGAGGAAGAGGAGGAGGAAGAGGAGGAGATAAGCTGTTCATTACAGCGAGGGGGGGAGGACGGGGAGGAGGGGAAGGCGTCCACATTTCAACACCGCTAACTAGCCGCCTGATTGGCCGGCTTCCCTTCCCTTCAAATTAAAAGTAAACCGCAGCCAAAAGAGAAAAAGCTCCTGCTGAAGGTTTAAATCCTCAGGAGGCTGGAAGATACAGACTGTTGAAGTCAGGATGGGAGAATGTTACAACCAGGACCAGGACCAGGACCAGAACCAGGACCAGGACCAGGACCAGGACCAGGACCAGGACCAAAATGTGTTCTATGTAGATACAGATGTTTTCAGACTAACTAATTCTGGACAGGGGTTTTTAGTGTTTTTGAACAGGTTTTAGGAAATCATGAACATGTTTTTGTCATTTTGGACACGTTTAAGTCATTTTAGAAAAGCTTTAACTCATTCTGGACAAGTTTTCAGTGGTTTTAGACATTTTTTTGTCACTTTAGGAAGGTTTGTGGGACTCTGGGGTGATTTTGAACTTATTTTGGACGAACCTCAAGTCAGATTTAACTGTTTGTTTGGTCCTTTTTAGACATATGTTGACATGGACAGGGTGAAAGGGGGCAGAGAGGAGAGAGACATGCAGCCAAGGGTCATAAGCCGGACTCGAACTCATGACCGGCTGCTGGCGACCTGCGTCCACGTGGTAACGCCTTAACTCAGTGAGCTATACGGCGGCCCATCTTATCATATGTTATCGTATTGTATCATTTCGTATCGTACCGTTTCGTATCGTTTCGTATCGTATCGTATCGTATCGTATCGTATCGTTTCGTATCGTATCGTTTCGTATCGTATCGTATCGTATCGTATCGTTTCGTATCGTATCGTATCGTTTCGTATCGTATCGTATCGTATCGTTTCGTATCGTATCGTATCGTATCGTATCGTATCGTTTCGTTTCGTATCATTTCGTATCGTATCGTATCGTTTCGTATCGTATCGTATCGTTTCGTTTCGTTTCGTATCGTTTCGTATCGTATCGTTTCGTTTCGTTTCGTATCGTTTCGTATCGTTTCGTATCGTATCGTTTCGTTTCGTATCGTTTCGTATCGTTTCGTATCGTTTCGTATCGTATCGTTTCGTTTCGTATCGTTTCGTATCGTTTCGTATCGTATCGTTTCGTATCGTTTCGTATCGTATTGTATCATTTCGTATCGTATCGTATCGTATCGTTTCGTATCGTATCATACCGTATCGTATTGTATCATTTCGTATCGTATCGTATTGTTTCGTATCGTATCATATCTTATCGTATCGTATCGTATCATATCGTATCATTTCGTATCGTATCGTATCGTATCGTATCGTACCGTTTCGTATCGTATCGTATCGTTTTGTATCATATCGTATCGTTTCGTATCGTATAGTTTCGTATCGTATCGTATCATTTCGTATCATTTCGTATCATTTTGTATTGTATCATATCTTGAATTAAATGAAAAATGAAAGTAAAACGAAAGAAAAAAACTACTTTCAAGTTCAACTCCACTAAACGACAGAGAAACCCAGCCTCAGTGTGTAATCAGCTCTTAAATTGATCATAAAAAACATGTGACAGGAACAAAAAAACACTGTTGGACTTCAGAAGGTTGACAGACATCAGGGATAAAGAATGAACCAGTTCTAGGGAAAAAGGAAAGACGATGACATGACAGTGAAACTTACTGTTGGTATGAATTTAGTTTTAATTATTATTTGTCTTCCTGATTCCGTATAAACTCGTCCGGATCCAGACGTCTGTTCAGCTGAAATTAAACCAAACTGGACTACATTTAAAAACTGAGGGTCCTCACAGGAATCACACTGAGTTAAAGTCTGACTCTACTGATGGAGCTTCAACATGACGGCCAGCAGGAGACGGCGAATCCTCAGACTCAAAGAGCCCAACACTGGCAGCTCCACACACGAGGTATTTATACTCATTTAAAACAGGTTTGCTGCCACACAGTGGTATTTTTAGCGGTTTAGAAGTCGGACTGAAGTTAAGTTTGGATCCACAAACTGTTAGAGTCTGAGCAAAATCATCCTGGATGTGGAAATCTGACATTCAGCTGCTGTTTCTGAGCAGCTCAATGCATTTAATGGTCAAAGACGTCGTTAAAAGAGTATAAAAAGGCCAGAATATGTGTCTGTGTTGAGTTCAGGTGTGTTCTCACCTGTGTGAAGAACGGCTCGTAGATCTCAACCCCGGAGTCGGAGCCCTGAGACAGAACCTCCCTGCCCCTCCTCCAGGTGTAGTGGACAGGTGGGTTGGAGTTGGCGACGCAGCGCAGGAACACCGTCCTCTCGAAGTAGAACTGCTCCTTCGATTCTCCGACGCTCTGATGGACGGTGATTATCGGATCGTCCAGGTCTGAGGAGGAAATACAGCAGCGGTAATGATCAGTGTTCAGATACAGGAAGACTGGGTCCACATTCATCACTGTTTATTCATCACATCCATCATTTCTGAGCCTCATAACTTCATCAGTCCAGCAGACAGACACAGGAATCATTTTTGATTCATAAATATGGTTAAAAAAAAAAGTCATATTGGACGTTTTTTTGGGTCATTTTTTGTGTAATTTTGGACAATTTTTAGTCAGAAAACAGTTTCTCAGCAGAACGAACCCTGTCTGTAGAGGATCCTGGTATCTTCTGTGTATAAAAATGATCCTCGCATTGTCTAGAACTTGTTCTGACCAACCTCCTATCAAAATGCTGATATGAGCCTTAAAGTTTACCCAGAATGCACTTGTTAAAGTTTCCTCTGGTGAATTATCAGAAACCAGAAAAAGATTCTTTGGTCCATTAACAGCAAAAATAGAGCTTTCTGTCCATCAGAATAGACGCCATGTTTGACAGACACAAAACATCACAAACGCCCCATCCCCACTGTGAAGCATGGTGGTGGCAGCATCATGATGTGAAGCATGGTGGTGGCAGCATCATCAGGTGAAGCACAGTGGTGGCAGCATCATGACGTGAAGCATGGTGGTGGCAGCATCATGAGGTGAAGCACGGTGGTGGCAGCATCATGATGTGAAGCACTGTGGTGGCAGCATCATGACGTGAAGCATGGTGGTGGCAGCATCATGACGTGAAGCACGGTGGTGGCAGCATCATGAGGTGAAGCATGGTGGTGGCAGCATCATGAGGTGAAGCATGGTGGTGGCAGCATCATGAGGTGAAGCATGGTGGTGGCAGCATCATGAGGTGAAGCACGGTGGTGGCAGCATCATGAGGTGAAGCATGGTGGTGGCAGCATTATGAGGTGAAGCACGGTGGTGGCAGCATCATGACGTGAAGCACGGTGGTGGCAGCATCATGAGGTGAAGCACGGTGGTGGCAGCATCATGAGGTGAAGCACGGTGGTGGCAGCATCATAATGTGAAGCACGGTGGTGGCAGCATCATGATGTGGGGATGTTTTATAGCAGCAGGTCCTGGAAGGTTTGTAAAGGTGGACGGTAAAAAAAAAGGTACCACTGCTTGTTTCTTTGACTCTATAGACGTTAAACTGCTGCAGTTTTACTGAAAACTATGATACATCCCATAATACTGATGCTCTAAGTTGGTTATTGAAAACATGAGCATAAACCAGGTGTAGTGATCAGACTGAGACTCCTGGATGGATGTAAACTGATCTGGGTCCAGGTTCTACCAGAACTCCAGTGTGTTGTTCCTCCTACATGTCATGAGTCTATCTGCTGGACTGATGAGGTTCTGATCCATGTGGACCCCCCTCTATGGACTTCAAGGAGACCTTCATAGTCTGAAGGTAGAACTCTGATCAGTGATGGAGGTTCTGGAGATGAAGGACCAGATGGTTCTGAAGAGGTTTGGGGGACGTTTGTTCAGATTTGGTTGATTTTACATTTAATTTTTTAAACTCTCCTCTGCAGCTTCATCGTCTCTCAGGTTTTCACTTTATTTCTACTTTAACCTTCTCTGCAAACCTTCTGACTCACTGTGTCTCTGATTCTTTACAGTCTGGGGTCAGTTTTCCTGTGGGGGGGTAATTACTGCAGAGCCGGGGGCTTTTAAACACAGCGAGCCCCCGATCAGCTGACTGCAGCCGACCAATCAGGCGGCGCCGCCTTAATGAGCCGGTTATGTAGCCGCCGGCGCTGAAGCTAATGGCTGCTAATCCACTTCACACAGACCTGCTCGCTGCACGCACAGCTCCCATGATGCTCTGCAGGCCGGGCGTCACCGAGGACATGTTTGTGTAAAAGCCTGCGAGCCCTGAAGGCAGCACTCAGCCGCGGTGCGTTCAGGTACCACTTTAGTCAGAAACACCCTCCAGGACATTCTGGCTTTTATTCAGCAGCAGGTTCTCCCTCCTGTTTGAGTCACTGTGCAGGAAACTGCTGTAGAAAAACACCCAGAGGACAACGCTGCTGCTACTGGGAACACTGGGAATACTGGGAATACTGGGATTCACTACAACAGAGCTGCAGCAGAGAACATGAGACAAACATCATGTTCCTGAGACAGACCAGCTGAGCCCAGAGCTGTGAGGACGTCGGTCAGATGGAAGTTTGAACCTTCAGCAGGTTTGTGTTTTTAATCCACAGAAACACAGAAGTTACCTCAAAGTGACGCTCAGAAGTCAGAAGTTCTGTTCCGACCGGTTTGGTTCAGTTTAGATGAGCTCTGGTCTGTTTAACGTCCTCTAAAAACACTGAGCTCTTCCTCTGACCTTCATCTCTCTGTTATTATTACATTTTTATGACTCCAAACTCCAGACAACCAACTGACAGCACAGACAGGTACATGAACACCTGGACGGGTCATGTTCTTACAGTAGACGTCGACCCGGATGGACCGGATAGCCGGAGATCCCAGTCCGTTGTCGGCCTTGCAGTAGTAACGTCCTCCCTGATGCCGGCTGATGGTTTCGATCCTCAGGGTGTCGTTCTGCAGCGAAGAGTCGCCCTGACGGTCCGAGGCGCCGCCGGCCGTCTTGGTCCAACGGATCTGCAGCAGGAAGAAGCAAAACAGGAGAATTAATTCACAGAAACTGAGGAGCACAGAAACGGTCTGAGAAGCTTCAGAGGTTCTGGAACATGTGATGGAGATGAATCCAACCTGCAGCACAACCAGCCCAAAACATACAACCTCATCCACAAGAAGAACCAGCAGTCAGGACCAACAGAACCAGGTCCAAAGAGTCCAAAACCAGTTCAAAACCAGTCCAGAACCACAGCATCCTCAGTCCAAAACCAGTCAAAAACCAGATCCAGAACCAGTTTAAAACCAGTCAACAAACATGTCTAAAGTCAGTCCAAAACACTACATATGCAAATATATATGTGTGTGTTGTTCAGCCTCTCAGCCACATTTGTTTGTCCTCTTTCAGCATCTGTTGTTCAGCTCTTCGTCCTCCATCATCATCATCATCATCATCATCATCATCATCATCATCATCCTCCATCTGTCTCTGACATCTGGACTTTATGTTAACTGATGATAGAAGTACTGCAGTACTGTCCAGTGCTGTGACTCTCTGAGGTGGGTGAAGCTGATTATCTGCTCTGGGTTTGATTATTTCCCGTACAGACCAGCGGTTCTGTTTCTCTGAGTCCAGATGAGTCCAACCCTCTGATCGAGGCCGGCAGGTTTAAAGGACCAGTTTCCTTTTAAAGACGACCAAAGTGACAAAATGTTTTACCAGGAAGTGTAAAAACAGGAAGAATCATCAGATTGCCAGTTCTCTGACGGTCCTTAAACGCATCATGTCAGAGAAATGAACCCAGTCTGAGTTTTAAACTTTGATATTTGCTCTAAATCACTTTATTCCATGTTTTTATTTCACTGTCAGGTTTAGAGATCTGGGGTTTTATCATATCTAAACCTGGGAGTCCAAAACCGCATCCAAGACCAGCATAAACCAGTATGAATCCTATATAAACCACGTCTGGGACCAGTGTAAAACCAAATCCAAAACCAGTTTGAAAACAAATCTGAACCCAGTCCAAAACCAGTCTAAGATCGAATCTAGAACCAGTTGAAAACCAAAACTAGAACCAGTTCAAACCCAATCTAAAACCAGATCAGAAACCATATAAAACCAGTTTAAAACCAAATGAGAAAGAAAAGTCTAAAACTGTCTTAGAACAAACCCCAAACCAGTCTGACACCAGTTTAAAAACCAGTCTAAAACCAGTACAAAACCAAATCTAAAACCAGTTCACAACCAGACTAAAACCAAAGGCAATGTTAGTCTAAAACCAGACGCAAAACCAGTCTGAAACCAGTTTAAAACCAAATCTGACGCTAATCTAAAACCAAATCGGAAACCAGTTCAGATAGACTGGTTTCAGACCGATTGTAGACTGGTTTCAGACTGGTTTCAGACTGGTTTCAGACTGGTTTCAGACTGGTTTCAGACTGGTTCATGATATAGTTGTGGACCTGTTTCTAGACTGACATTGGGGTTAATGTAGACTGGTTCTGGATGTGGTGTTAAACTGGTTTTAGACTGGTACTGGATTGGTTTTGGGCCTGATCCAGAATGATGAATCCATATTAGAGGTGGTTTCCATCAGAGGTTGAACCGGTTCAGCCTCCATCACCTCCATCAGCAGATTTTACACCCTGATTCTCTCCACCTGCTCCTCCTCAACACGTCGCTGCCAGCTGGAGACTGAAGTCGACGTTTCATCGGCCGTCAGACGTTTTACGGCCTCAAAGCGACGAATTAAAGAGCTAAAAATACACCAAGCAGATCCTGGATCAGTGACGGCAAACGTCTAATTAACACAGAACCACTGTACTAAGAGCACAACACAACACAACACTACACAACACAACACAACACAACACAACACTACACTACACAACACTACACTACACAACACAACACAACACTACACTACACTACACAACACAACACAACACTACACAACACTACACTACACAACACAACACAACACTACACTACACAACACAACACAACACAACACAACACAACACTACACAACACAACACAACACAACACAACACAACACAACACAACACTACACAACACAACACAACACAACACTACACAACACAACACAACACAACACAACACAACACTACACAACACTACACAACACTACACTACACAACACAACACAACACAACACAACACAACACTACACAACACAACACAACACAACACAACACAACACAACACTACACAACACTACACAACACTACACTACACAACACTACACAACACTACACTACACAACACAACACAACACAACACAACACAACACTACACAACACAACACAACACAACACAACACAACACAACACAACACTACACAACACAACACAACACAACACAACACTACACAACACAACACAACACAACACAACACAACACTACACAACACTACACAACACTACACAACACTACACAACACAACACAACACAACACAACACTACACAACACTACACCACACAACACAACACAACACAACACTACACAACAAGACACAACACTACACTACACAACACAACACAACACTACACAACACTACACAACACAACACTACACAACACTACACAACACAACACTACACACTGTCTGGGTTCAGGACGGAGGCTGGAGACTCTAAACCTCCACCAGGAGCTGCTTCCAGTTTACTCTTTAGATCCTCCAGACTCCTCATTTAATACCAGACTGACTCCACCATGATCAGATCACATCTCTGGGTTCAGACTGGTTTAGACTGGTTTAGACGGGTTTCAGACTGGTTTCAGATTGGTTTCAGACTGGTTTAGACTGGTTTCAGATTGGTTTCAGACTGGTTTCAGACTGGTTTCAGATTGGTTTCAGACTGGTTTCAGACTGGTTTCAGACTGGTTTCAGACTGGTTTCAGACTGGTTTCAGATTGGTTTCAGACTGGTTTCAGACTGGTTTCAGACTGGTTGGGGACTTGTATTAATTAGACTGGTATAAAACCAATTTTTGACTGTTTTGACTGGTTTTAGGCTGGTTCTAGATACCTATACTGGTTTTGGTCTGATTTAGATTTGGTTTTTGACCAGTTTGGGACTTGGTTTCAGACTGGTTTCAGACTGGTTTCAGACTGGGTTTGGACTTGGTATTAGACAGGCTTCGTACCTGCTTTAGACGTGGTCCTGGACTGACTCTGGAGGTGGTTTCAGACTGTTTATTTACTCGTTTTAGACCATGTGGTAGACTGGTGTAAAGCAGGTTTTCAACTGTTTTGTCGACTGATTCTAGACTGGTGTTGTACTGGTTTTAGACTACTTTAAGACTAATTTTAAACTGGAGTTTAGACTGATTTTGGTCTGATTCAAGACTTGGTTTTATACTTGTTTCTGACTGGTTTTAGGCGGGTTGCAAACCTGTATTAGACTGGAAACAGATTTCCATTTGACACCAGTCAAGCTGGTTTTAGACAGGTCTTTGACATGGTTTTAGACTAATTATGGGCTGACTTTAGACTGGTTTGGACTGGTTAAGGACTTGATTTTTCACTTGGTTGTAGACTGGTTTTAGACTGGTTTCAGATGTGGTTTTAGACTGGTATCACACTGGTCTCATACTGATTTTCACTTTGTTTCTGACTGGTCTTGGATGTGGTTTTGTATGATTTAAGACTTGGCTTTGGACTTGTTCCTGACTTGGTTTTAGACCTGTTTGGGAGTTGGCTTTTAGAAGGCTTTCAGACTAATTTGGAATGATTTTATTCTGGTTTTAAACTGGTTTTAGATTGGTTTCATACTGGTTATGGCCTGATTATCAGTTTGTCTTTAGACTGGTGTCAGTCTGGTTTTAGACTGTTTTAGACTGGTAAGGGACTGGTTTTAGACCGGTATTGGACTGGTTTTAGACCGGTATTGGACTGGTTTTAGACTGGTATTGGACTGGTTTTAGACTGGTATTGGACTGGTTTTAGACCGGTATTGGACTGGTTTTAGACCGGTATTGGACTGGTTTTAGACCGGTATTGGACTGGTTTTAGACCGGTATTGGACTGGTTTTAGACTGGTATCGGACTGGTTTTAGACTGGTATTGGACTGGTTTTAGACTGGTATTGGACTGGTTTTAGACTGGTATCGGACTGGTTTTAGACTGGTATCTGACTGGTTTTAGACTGGTATTGGACTGGTTTTAGACTGGTATTGGACTGGTTTTAGACTGGTATTGGACTGGTTTTAGACTGGTATTGGACTGGTTTTAGACTGGTATTGGACTGGTTTTAGACTTGTATTGGACTGGTTTAGACTGGTATCTGACTGGTTTTAGACTGGTATTGGACTGGTTTTAGACTGGTATTGGACTGGTTTTAGACTGGTATTGGACTGGTTTTAGACTGGTAAGGGACTGGTTTTAGACTTGTATTGGACTGGTTTTAGACTGGTATTGGACTGGTTTTAGACTGGTATTGGACTGGTTTTAGACTTGTATTGGACTGGTTTTAGACTGGTAAGGGACTGGTTTTAGACTGGTATCGGACTGGTTTTAGACTTGTATTGGACTGGTTTTAGACTGGTAAGGGACTGGTTTTAGACTGGTATCGGACTGGTTTTAGACTTGTATTGGACTGGTTTTAGACTTGTATTGGACTGGTTTTAGATTGGTATTGGACTGGTTTTAGACTGGTATCTGACTGGTTTTAGACTTGGTTTTATGTTTGTCTCTTTGTGTTTCTGTGCTCTGTTGTTTTCTTCCACCTTCCCATCAGAGCAGCGTTCAGGTTTCCAGCTGTTTGCACTGCAGTAGATCCTCTGAGGACTCGGACCAGACCGACCAGACTTCAGCGGTATTCATACATCCAGCATCCTGACTCTGGTTCACCAGTTGGATCACTTCTGGTGACGACTGCACACCAGTAACACAACATACCTGCTGCTGGTTTCTAAACCTGCAGGGTGGAGGAGGCAGGCTGCACCACGCCACTGAGGAGGAGGTTACCAGATTAGACCTCCTCCTATTTCAGTGACTATCAAAGTGTTTGCAGGTGAAGAAGGTGCAGTTTGTCTATATGGAGCTTATATAAACAGCTGAAGGCTTGTTTCCGACGTCCAGCTCTGCAGCATTAGCAGAGTTCAGGTGAGTCCTGGAGGAGAGTTCAGGCCAGAAACAGCCGGCAGGAGTCTGGACTGATGATTTATTAAAGGCTCTTCACAAGTAATCAAATCTGAGCGACCACACAGGTTTCAGTTTGTGGGTGACCTGCTTCCTGCCTTCAGAGAGAAGAGGCTCATGGGAAAATGAGTCTGGACTTAAAATAGATTCCGTGCACAACTTTGAGCGGCACTGATTGAAGTGAGCGTCTGGCGTTGAATGAAATACAGAGTGTTTTTCATGAGGGATGCAAGCTCTAAACTCTCCTTCTTCACCGGCAGACTGCAGCGCTATCAATCAATAATCGATCAATTGTTTAATCAAATGAAGCACAGCTGATGTTATTCTATTTGCTGGTAGATCTATTTTTAATCACAGACAGCAGCTGAGACATATGAGCCATTCAGTTAATGAATCGCTGTCCTCGTTAGCTGCAGCTCATCTTCAGTCTGTCAGCTCTGGTCGGAGGTCATTAACAACCACAGGAGTCTTTGTCATGGTGCCTGTTGCGAGGCTAAACCCCCACAATGCTCTCTGCTTGTCAACATGGAGTGACGCCTCCCTGAGTCCCATGAATCTGCAGTAAAGCTGGCTGCATTTTCAGGTCCACATCTGTAGGACCCTTATTTTTGCGACAGCGCCACCTGCTGAATTCTAGAACTGAGAGAGCAGCAAACACTGAAGCAAGGAATGATGGGAAACAGACACAGAATGTGAGTCAAGTTTTAGTTGTTTGACATTAAAAACAACTCGGATGTCTCATTTGGACTTCAAAGCTACTGTTAGCTTAGCATAAAGGGGTCGCATCTCGCCTCTCGACAACTTTTCAAATCTCTGTAGAGCTGCAGAGGCCACAGCAAACGACCGCTTTGTTATTTTACATCTAGTGGCCTAATTAAGCTAAATGCACAATTATCTCAGCAAGCAACTCTTAGCAGCCAGGATAATTTGCAGGACAGAAAGTAGTATTTTAGGTGGAATAAACATTTCAAACTATAACTTGTTAGTTAGTAAGTCTGTGCAGCTTTGGTGGAACAAACCTATGAAAGGGTTGAGGCTCATTTCTGATTTAATAAGACTGATTAATTAAGAAAATGATCAACAGATTGCTCTAATAAGAAAACAGTTCACTGTATTTCCACAGCGATCCTTCAGCTCGTTTCATTCTGCAACAGAACGTCGGCTGACTGCATCACGACATGTTAAAACCCCGTGAATGATGAGACGTGAAATCCCAGTTCAGAGCAACTCATCAGTCAGCAGAGAGCTGGAAGGTGCTGAGGAGAGGAGAAGAAGAAGAAAAGAAGAAGAAGAAGGAGGGATGAAGGAAGGATGCAGAGGAAGCTGAGCTCTGCAGTGACGCAGAAAAAAAACTGTGTGTTTTCCAGTGTGTGTGTGTGATTCAGAGTGTGTGTTTTCCAGTGTGTGTTTATGTGTGTGTGTGATTCAGAGTGTGTGTTTTCCAGTGTGTGTTTATGTGTGTGTGTGATTCAGAGTGTGTGCCAGCAGCTGATCTATTTATAGCAGCAGCAGACTGACAGCAGAGAGGATGAAGAACGGAGGAGGAGGAGGAGGAGGAGCTGTCACTCACTGCTGATCTGACCTGATTATTGATTATTACTGATGAAGGACAGAAGCAGCTCTGAGACTGGAGGCGACTCTGAGGTGGGTTCTGTGTTTGAGCCTCTTGATGTGATGAAAATACTGAATCTGAGTCCTGAAGGAAGCCTGACGGAACAAACACGACTGGAATGAAACAGATCTGAGCTGAAATAATCAATAAGAATCATCAGTTCCACATGTTTCAGTTTAGAAATGCTCAAAAATAAACTAGATTCTGGATAAAACATAGAATTGTGCTCCTCAGTGCTGACGTGTCCATTATAGGATTTTTCAGTAGTGAACAGAGGTCAGCATGGACACACTGACCGCTCTGCAGCTACACAACTCAGTACGCACAAAGAAAACACTCACAAAGAGATGTAAAATGGATGCAAAGAAGCACAACACAACTACAGACACAAAACAACCACAAAGAGACACAAAACCACCACAAAGAGACACAAAACAACAACAAAGAATCACAAAACAACCACAAAGAGACACAAAACAACCACAAAGAGACAGAAAACAACAACAAAGAGACACAAAACAACAACAAAGACTCACAAAACCACCACAAAGACACACAAAACAACAACAAAGAGACACAAAACAACCACAAAGACACACAAAACAACCACAAAGAGACAGAAAACAACAACAAAGAGACACAAAACAACAACAAAGACTCACAAAACCACCACAAAGACACACAAAACAACAACAAAGAGACACAAAACAACAACAAAGAGACATAAAACAACCACAAAAACACATAAAACAACCACAAAGAGACACAAAACAACAACAAAGAGTCACAAAACAACCACAAAGAGACACAAAACAATAACAAAGAGACACAAAACAACCACAAAGAGACACAAAACAACAACAAAGAGACACAAAACAACAACAAAGAGACACAAAACAACAACGAAAAGACACAAAACGACCACAAAGAGACACAAAACAACAACAAAGAGACACAAAACAACCATGAAGAGACACAAAACAACAACAAAGAAACACAAAACAACAACAAAGAGACACAAAACAACAACAAAGAGACACAAAACAACAACAAAGAGACACAAAACAACCACAAAGAGACACAAAACAACCACAAAAAGACACAAAACAACAACAAAGAGACATAAAACAACCACAAAAACACATAAAACAACAACAAAGAGACATAAAACAACCACAAAAACACATAAAACAACAACAAAGAGTCACAAAACAACCACAAAGAGACACAAAACAACCACAAAAACACATAAAACAACAACAAAGAGACATAAAACAACCACAAAAACACATAAAACAACAACAAAGAGTCACAAAACAACCACAAAGAGACACAAAACAACTTCAAAGAGACGTAAAACAACAACAAAAAGACACAAAACAACAACAAAGAGACACAAAACAACCACAAAGAGACATAAAACAACCACAAAAACACATAAAACAACCACAAAGAGACACAAAACAACCACAAAAACACATAAAACAACAACAAAGAGACATAAAACGACCACAAAAACACATAAAACAACAACAAAGAGTCACAAAACAACCACAAAGAGACACAAAACAACTTCAAAGAGACGTAAAACAACAACAAAAAGACACAAAACAACCACAAAGAGACACAAAACAACAACAAAAAGACACAAAAGAACCACAGAGACTCAAAACAACCACAAAGAGACACAAAACAAGTTCAGAGACGTAAAACAACAAAGACACACAAAACAACCTCAAAGAGACACAAAACAACAACAAAGAGACACAAAACAACAACAAAGAGACATAAAACAACCACAAAAACACATAAAACAACAACAAAGAGTCACAAAACAACCACAAAGAGACACAAAACAACCACAAAGAGACACAAAACAACCACAAAAACACATAAAACAACAACAAAGAGACATAAAACAACCACAAAAACACATAAAACAACAACAAAGAGTCACAAAACAACCACAAAGAGACACAAAACAACTTCAAAGAGACGTAAAACAACAACAAAAAGACACAAAACAACAACAAAGAGACACAAAACAACCACAAAGAGACACAAAACACCAACAACAAAAAGACACAAAACACCTACAAAGATGTAAGATCTGACCACTAATAAACACCACGCTGCCATCAGAGACATGAATCGGCCTTAAAGAATCCAAACTTGTTGCTGCAGTTGTAGATTTAAGAAAAGTCATTGATTGAAAACGTTTATTATCACAGCTGCTTCTTTCAGCCAGGAAAAACCAATAAGAAGAAAACCAGAGACTCTTTTTCTTTTTCTTCTCTTCCTCTCAGTAAACGTCGTCCCAGACGGTTCTTCAGTCCTCCAGGAGTCTCTTCCTCCTCCTCCTCCTCCTCCTCCTTCTTCTTCTTCTTCTTCTTCTTCTTCTTCTTCTTCTTCTTCTTCTTCTTCTTCTTCTTCTTCTTCTTCTTCTTCTTCTTCTTCTTCTCTGTCTGATTTCTCTCATTTATTAAACACAAAGGCGTCTCAGTGGTTTTGCTCAGCAGGGTTCTGGTTCTTCAGCAGCCGCCGGGGCTGATGGGAGTTTTTTCTTTGTGACTCTGCAGAGTTGCAGCTGATTCATTCATCTGTTGATGTGACCGAGCTCAGACGCTGATGTCATGACGTGACGGACAGCTCCTCTGTTTCACTCCAATTATTAAACACGACAAAGAAGGAAGCTGGAAATAAATGAGAGTGTATGAATTCAAAAAGGACGTCACAGCTCTACTCCATACTCTGGATACAAACCAGTAAAACCAGCATTACCAGTATAACCAGTAGGCTCTGAATACAAACCGGTACAACCAGCATTACCAGTATAACCTGTAGACTCTGGAAACCAACCAGTATAACCAGTAGACTCTGGACACAAACCAGTATAACTAGCATTACCAGTATAACCACTAATCTCTGGACACAAACCAGCATAACCAGCATTATCAGTATAACCAGTAGACTCTGGATACAAACCAGCATAACCAGCATTACCAGTATAACCAGTAGACTCTGGATACAAACCAGTATAACCAGTAGACTCTGGACACAAACCAGTATAACTAGCATTATCAGTATAACCACTAATCTCTGGACACAAACCAGCATAACCAGCATTATCAGTATAACCAGTAGACTCTGGAAACCAACCAGTATAACCAGTAGACTCTGGACACAAACCAGTATAACTAGCATTATCAGTATAACCACTAATCTCTGGACACAAACCAGCATAACCAGCATTACCAGTATAACCAGTAGACTCTGGAAACCAACCAGTATAACCAGTAGACTCTGGACACAAACCAGTATAACTAGCATTATCAGTATAACCACTAATCTCTGGACACAAACCAGCATAACCAGCATTATCAGTATAACCAGTAGACTCTGGATACAAACCAGTACAACCAGCATTACCAGTATAACCAGTAGACTCTGGATACAAACCAGTACAACCAGCATTACCAGTAGACTCTGGAAACGAACCAGATAAACCAGTAGACTCTGGATACAAACCAGTATTATCAGCATTACCAGTATACCCAGTAGACTCTGAATACAAACCAGTATAACCAGTATAACTTGTAGACTCTGGAAACGAACCACTATAACCAGTAGGGTCTGAATACAAACCAGTATAACCAGCAAAACCAGTAGACTCTGGAAACGTACCATAAAACCAGTAGACTCTGCAAATGAACCAGTATAACCAGCATTACCAGTAGACTCTGGACACCAACCAGTATAACCAGCAGACTTTGAATACAAATCAACATAACCAGCATTACCAGTATAACCAGTAGGCTCTGGATACAAACCAGCATAACCAGCATTACCAGTATAACCAGTAGACTCTGGATACAAACCAGCATAACCAGCATTACCAGTATAACCAGTAGACTCTGGATACAAACCAGCATAACCAGCATTACTAGTATAACCAGTAGACTCTGGATACAAACCAGATAAACCAGTAGACTCTGAATACAAACCAGTATAACCAGCAAAACCAGTAGACTCTGGAAACGTACCAGTATAACCAGCAGACTTTGAATACAAATCAACATAACCAGCATTAGTCCAAGCTGAGCACCTCCCATGTCTTCCAGTCCTCCCCGACCTCCCAGTGTTACCAGTCCCACCAGTCCTCATAGTACCCCTAGTCCCCCCAGTTTTCCCAGTCCTCCCAGTCTCCTACCTGAGGTCGGGGGTGTCCGGTCACCAGACACTGCAGCTCCAGAGTCTCTCCCTCTCTGATGGTGTAAACTCTTTCACTGTATCGTTCCTCCTCCACGTTACAGGTCTGACCGGAGTGAACGATCCGCACTGTGGGGGGCGCTGTGGACACACAACAACACACAACAACACACAGACACACAACAACACACAGACACACAACAACACACAGACACACAAAGGTTAATATTAAAGTCACCAATAAACAATCATCATCTCTGTAGGACAGACCCGGAGAAGAACCAGGTCCTAGTTCTGGTTCTAATCTGGTTCCTCCTAAGAACCTGTTTGGAGTCCAGTTGGATCCATTGTGTCACCATAAAACCACTACGCTAGCATCCATTACATAGCAGTTAAACAAACGCAGTAAGTTGATGATAATATCTATGTTTATCTCTATAGATGGTCTTAAGGCTGATTGTGAGGCGGAGGTCCTCCTGTTGCCTGGACACATCCGTGATCACGCTACTGGTGGGACACAACTGTAGCGGATTTCAGGTCAACAGTTTGTGCTAAACTTCCGTGTGTCCCGGGAGTCATTCCAATACATGTGTGATGGGACCAGGGACGTCCTGGAGAACAAGGACACTAATTAGCGCTTGTGTGTCCCTTTCCACCGTTGATGGTTGGTCACCATAACCCCGCCCCCAGCCCCTGACGTACTCGGTGCTTAGCTCTGGACCAGCAAAGAGTTGGTGCTTGCTGAGCTCCAGTTTATAGAACCTGGAGTCGGTGCTTAGGTGGTGGAAACACAAAGAAGTGGTGCTAAGTCAGGATCTGGGTCTGGACTAGACCTGGAACCAGCTCAGTGGAAAAGGGGTATGAGTGGCTGTTTTGTCTCTCTTTAGATTTAAATTAGCTGCCAGTCATCAGTCTAGTGTTCTATTGATCTATTGATTTGATGGCCGGCGTTGGTTTGTTTGTGTGCAAAATAACTCTAAAACTCATGGACAGATTTGGATGAAATTTTCAGGAAATGTGTGAAATGGGACAAGGAACAAATGATGACACTCTGGGACTGATCCGGATCACCGTCTGGATCCAGGATGTTTTTAATGTAAGTGTAACCGGGTGGACAATTAAATGCGGTTTACTCTAAAAGCCACCAGAGGGCACTCTTGTTTTTGGGGTAACCCCCTCTGACCACATGACATTTTGGGTCTCCACGCGACAGACAGCGACAGTAACTTAGTAGAACCTTCCAGAATCACTTGAAACCGGTCCAAAGTGACTCAAAAGTGTCCAGAACTTGTCCAGACTGAGTCAGAAACTGCCTAAAACCACTCAAAACCCATCCACTGCTACTTGCTATGAAGAACCCTAAGAAGAAGTACCCCCAGGAGCGCCCTAGAGGTGGTCAGGATGAGCGCCCCGAACGGACGGATATTCTGGCGACGACCAACGCGAACGTCAAATCAACCACGAGTGCAGTCTGTGCATGAGGAGGTTAGTGGTTCAACGCACAGTGCTGGTACTAGATACAGCACCTGGTGAGACGGAGGAGGAGCCAGGCCCGGACAGACCCCACAGGGCCCAGAGCCTCCAAGTACACCCCAAAGCAGACGGTCAGAACACAGTCGGATGTTGTGGCCCACTGCCAGCAAAGGCTACGTTCAGACTGCAGGCCTTAATGCTCAGTTCGTTCACATTTCCAGCTAAATGCGACTTGTATGTGATCTCCTGTGTGAACTTCATACGACCCAACAGTGTCGTAGAAGAGGACACAACGACGTAAACATGGATGGTAGCGGTGGAGCGTACGTATATAACAAGTCCACGGCCGCTTCGTTTGAGGCTCTTTACTTTTCTTTGGCATTGGAGCCAGGACCGTTTATACCCACGCTCGGCCATTTCTTTGGAAGTCTTTTCAAAAACCGCCCGGTTCCGATAAGACCCCTCCAGTTTAGCCTGAATAGAGCTGTCCCCCCAAATATTAATTAACTCTGAAACCTCACTTTCCCTCCATTGGCTGGACTCCACATGATCGTCCGCCATGGTTATTACCTCCACCAAGGAGGTTATGTGATGCCAGCGTTGGTTTGTTTGTTTGTCTGTGTGCAAATTAACTGGAAAACTCACGGATGGATTTGGATGAAATTTTCGGAAATGTGTGAAATGGGACAAATGATGACATGTTGGGACTGATCCGGATCACCGTCTGGATCCAGGATGTTTTTAATCTAAGTGTAACCGGAAATTATTTTGGATTTTTTTTGGACAATTAAATGCGGTTTACCCTAAAAGCCACCAGAGGGCACTCTTGTTTTTGGGGTAACCCCCTCTGACCACATGGTATTTTGGGTCTCCACGGGACAGACAGTGACAGTGACAGAGTTCTCTTTCCTTCCTGAGCGACATACGCACGGTTGGGCCGGCATTCTTATCTCCGGTTGTCTAAGAAGCTGGGAGGCTGTTAGGAGCTGCCGCGCTAGAGGCCGCGCCTATTCATTAGGTCAGATGGGGTGAAGGCCACATTGTTGGTAGGACATTTGAACTGTATGTAATTACATTTGTATTTGTAACGTTCCATAGAAAATATGTGAACTGGGAGATTGTGTTGGGGGTGGACTGAAGCTGCTTGCTGGAGGTATGAACTCTCTGAGGGCTTTTCTAGTTTTCTACTCGTTTCTTCAGGACACTTTTCAAACTGCAGCTCAGTTTGTAATAAAAGAAAACGTCTGATAAAAAGACTCCGACCGATTGAAAATAGGATCAGTTTAAATAAATGTGTTGCTGCGAGTCGACCAGCTGATCTCAGGTGTTCAGGCTGTTACAGGTGAACCAGATAATCAGAGCCGTGGAATCAGAAACGAGCTGCAGGTTCGACGTCCTGCATCCACACAGTGGCTCGGCTTGTGTGTCAGGCTCCTCCACATGCTTCTTATTTTCGCTGCTCGCCTCTATTTTTGCCTGACCTGCTGCATCTGTGATTTCAGGACTGTGGGAGGATGTTTCAGCACAAAGACGCAACACGAAACGCCTCGACAGCAGCAGCAGCAGCAGCTCAGAGTGCTGCTCTCTGACAGGAGGGTTTAAACTGAAGCTTTAACCTCCGCAGGTCAAACACTACTGATCAATAATCAATGAGAGATGATCGAGAAACTACAGCTGGAAAGTGCAGTTTACTGAGAGAGGAGAAGAAACAAGGAGAGGAGATGGAAAGGAGGTGTTCTGGATGAAGAGGTGGAGAAAGAAGAAGAAGACAATGAAGAAGATGCTGATGAAGATGATGATGAAGAGCAGGTGTTGTGATGATGTCGTCGTCCTACTTTTTCTCTCTTTTCTATTTTTAGATTCTGAATTTTTTTTCGGTCCTCCAATGACTCTGCTGATGTCATCAACACACACACACACACACACACACACACACACACACACACACACAGAAACCCCCTGACAGACTGACTCTTTCCCATCATGCACTTCAATCAGGCTCCGTCTGAGGAGGAGCAGCGTGACGCCAAACAACAGAACAACAGAACAAACAGAACCGGAGGATCTCTGCTTCAGAACCACCGTCTCCTCCTCTGCTTTGGTCTCGGCGACTAGAAAAGTGACGCCGAGCAACAAAACAGAAACTCAGACTGTCAGAAAACTACAGCAGAAAGTAGCGTAAACGAACACCAAGAGATGCAGAAGGATTCGAAACGACCACAAAAAGACTCAGCGGTAAATTATTTAGAGACTCAAGATGTTCTGAGAAAGAGAGGAAATGACTGAAAACAGACACAAAACAACAAAACAACACAACCACAGCTTTTATCTACAAACAGACACACATGACTACCTACCACAACGAGCCAAACCACAACTAAGGCAGTTAAAATATAAGATATAGGGCAGTGGTGGCACAACGGTAAGCGTTGGGCGTCGAGCCCCACTGCAGACCCTGAACCCTTCCTGCTCCAGGGTTGCTGCATATGCGACAAATAAAGTTTCACAATGATCACTACGAGGTGCCAAACAACCACAAAGACTGGAGGTCGGATGGTGTGAAGGCCGTCTCCCGCTGTATCAGCACTGGTTCCCCGAAAAAACCCTTCCCCTCAGTCCGTCAAACTACTGAAATTTGCAGATGACACCACCCTCATCGGACTCATCTCTGGTGGTGATCAGTCCGTCTACAGGTGGGAGGTTGACCATCTGGTGACCTGGTGCAGCCAGAACAGCTTGGAGCTTAATGCTCTAAAGACAGTGGAGATGGTGGTGGACTTCAGGAAGAACGCAGCCCCACCTGTCCCCATCACCTTGTTTAAAACCCAGGGGGAGGCTGTGGACTCCTGCCGCTTCCTGGAGACTGTCATCTCCCAGGACCTCAAGTGGGAGCTGAACATCAGCTCCATCACCAGGAAGTTCAACCTGCTGAAGACTATGATGGTGCACTTCTACACCTCCATCATAGAGTCCATCCTCACCTCCTCCATCACCATCTGCTGCCACTGCCAAGGACAAGGGCCAGCTGCAGTCTCCATCCCTGTAGAGTACAACTCCAGGACCCTGAGGCCAGCAGGGAGGATTGTGGTGGATCCCTCCCACCCCGGACACAGACTTTTCCAACCACTCCTCCCTGACAGGAAGCTGCAGCCCATCAAAACAGTTTGTTCCCATCTCCAACCAGCCTCATCAACAAGGCCCCTGAACCCCACTGACCCCCACCGACACCTGTCATGGACATTAATGCACAGCTGCTCTTTTGCACTGTCCACCTGACATTCTGCACATATGTTGGTGTATCTACTTGGATATAACATCTACTTCTTTTGTTTTTTATTCTTACTATCATTTGATTTTTTGCTATCTGCTCTTTTAATTTTTTTTAACTGCACCAACAGGCCAAGACAAATTCCTTGTAATGGAAAAATCCCTTGGCAATAAACTCGATTCTGGTTCTGATTCCTAAAGGCCGTACACCACTCTCAGAGAATCAACCTGATATATGTGGTTCAGTCCAGTGCAGTGAGGACTGCAGTGACCTTTATGTTGGTGAAACTAAGCAACCCCTGAACAAACGTAAGGCCCAACACAGAAGGTCAAACTCCTCAGGTCAGGATTCAGCCGTTTATCTAGGAGAAGGAACACTCCTTTGAAGACAGCAGCGAACATGTTCTGGATGGTTGGAAAGAGGAGTTAAGGTGGAGAAACCATCCCTCAACAGGGGAGGAGGTCTGGACACCACCTATCTCTCTTTACAGCGCCACCCTTTGGTCTCTACCAGGAGGTTCAACAACTTAACCTCTAGGAACCAGAGTCGTTGGCTAGTGGACCAGTGTTGCTCTCCATTGGCCTCATGTGACTCCTAACGACTCTGACGACCCCAACGACTCCGGTTCCATCATGGAGACCATCTGAGTCCCACCTTTGGAGCTCCAACCACCGTTAGTCACCACTGACCTGATGAAGCCACTGGGATGAGGCCAAACGTCTCCACAGACATCCTACTGATTCCAGAATAACCACAAAGGGGTGAAACTGACTGAAGAGACACACAAACTAACAAGAAAACAGATCAACTAAGAAGAGAAAATGAACACAAACAAGATGCAAAATGATTCAAAAGATCCACAAACAAGTAAAACTGCTGAAAAAGAGGCACAAAGGCAACAAAAACGATCTGAAAACTACTGTGAAGTGACAAAAAAGACCAGAAAATGACACCAACAGACCGACTAAAGAGAGAAAATGAACCCAAACAGATGCCAAATGATTCAAAACAGCAAAGAGACTCAAGACATTCACAGAAAAAATACATAAAATCACTGAAAAAAGACTAAATGTACCAGAATTGAACGCAAAACAGCTAGAAAAGAGAAGCCCAGTGACAAAACAGACAAAACCAACAGCTGAGACAGTTAATATGAACACAAAAAGGACGCAAACAGACTCAAAACAACAACAGAGAGATGCAAAATGACCGTAAAAGAGACAAACAGGCCACAAAGTGAAGCTAAATAACAATTAATACAGTTAAAGTGAACACAAACGATCACCACGAGGTGCCACAAAGAGGTATAACTAACATTAAAGAGACAATAAAGACAGTCAGATTTACTAAAAACTGATGCAGACAGACTGAAGAGACACAAAACAACCAGAGAAGAGAAGCCAGACTACAAATGTAGACGCAACCTGATCACAACGAGACGAAAACACCACAAAGTGAAGCTAAATACCGAACAAAGGCAGCTCAACTGGATGCAAAGAGACGACAAGGAGACAATAAAGAGACGCAATAACAACACAAAGAGATCAATACCAGGGCAAACTAAGTGAAAAGAGACACGAGCCATCAGAAAACTACAGCAGAAAGACTCAGAACAACCATTAAGACACACAAAGACCAGAAAATAAATAGAATTAACATAAAACAGTTGAAAAGTGACGCTACAAGACGGAAACCAGCCAGAAAAAGACCGAAAACAAGGAGAAAGAAGGAAAAACAACCGAACCGTCCTGCTTCCATAACAGGGAACTGTTCCATAAATAACCTTGATGTTTCCAGACACAGCTGCGGTTCTTTAAAAGCGTCTCCAGTCGCTGTTTTAAATTTGTGAATCTGATTTATTGAATGTTCTCCGTGACAGAGGTGACATGAACTCGACTCCTCAGTGCAAATAAAACGTTTGTGTTTCAGGAAGACGAGGGGTGGCTGTGTTCGCGGTAAATGTGAATCGTTTCCTCGACGGCAGCAGCTCTTCAGGTTTTTCTGCCTCCTGCCTCGGCTCAGGTGTTTTCCATTTCCCCTCTAAACCCAGGTATTAGTCTAATCCCTCTGCCACGTCCTAATAAGTGATGAATCCGCCCGAACCCGGCTCTCCGGCTGATCCCTGCGCTACAAACACAACACACAAAAAGAGACACACAACACCTCCTAAACTCAGGAATTACACCCCCCACCTCCCCACCTCCCCTCAGGGGCTTTACAACCGCTGCTACACCAGGAATTAGACCAATCCTCAGGATCAGGTGAGAGTTTATGGATCAAACCACCAGGTTGGCTGCAGTCACATGACCAATGAGATGTCTGAAATCTGGTGACATGTGAAGATGACAGGTAGAGGAACCACCAGCAACACAGAGTGATGCTAAACACCAAAATAAGGCAGTTAAAACGAAGACACAAAAGCAAACATGAAACTAAGAAGAGACACAAAAAAGACACTAGAATACGACAAAGGCTTACGACACAAAACTAATGGACCGACTAAAAAGAGAAAATTACCATGCAAAGGATTTAAAGACTAAAGATGTTCACAAAAAGAGAAAAAGACACAAAACGACATTTAAAAAGGCGAATGGGCAACTAAGACAGTGAGCTATACCAGAAAACGATGAAAACAGGGAGAAAGGAGACAAAAAACAGCAAAAGAGAAATGCAAAAAAAAAAAACGTTTTTGAAAACGACAAAACTGAAACACAACATCCCCACAGTGAAGCATGGTGGTGGCAGCATCATGACGTGAAGCACGGTGGTGGCAGCATCATGATGTGAAGCACGGTGGTGGCAGCATCATGATGTGAAGCATGGCAGTGGCAGCATCAAGAGGTTAAGCATGGTGGTGGCAGCATCATGATTTGAAGCACGGTGGTGGCAGCATCATGATGTGAAGCATGGCGGTGGCAGCGTCTTAATTGAAGCATGGTGGTGGCAGCATCATGATGTGAAGCATGGTGGTGGCAGCATCATGATGTGAAGCATGGTGGTGGCAGCATCTTAATTGAAGCATGGTGGTGGCAGCATCATGACGTGAAGCATGGCGGTGGCAGCATCATGACGTGAAGCACGGTGGTGGCAGCATCTTAATTGAAGCATGGTTGTGGCAGCATCATGATTTGAAGCACGGTGGTGGCAGCATCATGATGTGAAGCATGGCGGTGGCAGCATCATGACGTGAAGCATGGCGGTGGCAGCATCATGAGGTTAAGCATGGTGGTGGCAGCATCATTAAATGAAGCACGGCGGTGGTAGCATCATGATGTGAAGCATGGTGGTGGCAGCATCATGATGTGAAGCATGGTGGTGGCAGCATCATGACGTGAGGCATGGTGGTGGCAGCATCATGATGTGAAGCACGGTGGTGGCAGCATCATGATGTGAAGCATGGTGGTGGAAGCATCATGACATGGGGATGCCTCTGGTTCAGGTAGTAGACCTGGTTCTCCATTATCCTGAAATTTCACATTTTATGTCCTCGTTAAGTCGGTTTTATTCTTCCTGCTTCTGAGGGAACGTGAGGGTTTAGAAGTTTTTCAGGTGTCAAGTCCAGAAGAATTTACCGAGACCCAAACAATAATATTTGCATCAATCTTTCTGCGTTACGACGAGTCCTAAAGAAATTATGTTGAACCAATGATCGACACTGAGCTAAAGGATTCGGTTGTTCCTCTATAATCAAAGGAATTTCAGTGTCTGACAACACAAGTTTTTAAGTTGATTACTACGTTAGCTCAACTTGAATTTAGCTTTTTAACAACTATGGCAGAAATTTGAGTTTTAATTCGACACAAGATGCTCCATTATTGTGTCAACCATCAAATTAATGTTTATGTTTCGGGTTTATATGAATCAGTAAGTTAGAACGTTTGTTTTGCACTCGTACATTTAATTACGAGGTGGATTAGATTCAGATAGAACAGCCTTAATTCCTCCTTTCTGCAATGGATTCGGTGGTTTTAGATTCCCTCACAGCTGCTGTTTGTGAATCCTCCAGACAGCAGACGAGCCGATGTTGGTTTGTTTTCTTCTGAAACTCTGCTGCAGAGGAACAAATGTCAGCGTCAGTTTCCAAACAGTCCGACCTCCCGCAGCGAAAACCAGCGATCTGCCTGGTCCTCTGTGAGACTCTAATCCCCTTAAATCAGGACGGTTTAAAGCTGCACACAGTTCAGTCTGGGGTGGTGAGGGAAAGCATCGACCCACAGTAAAGACTGCAGAACCAGAACCAGAACCAGAACCAGAACCAGGTGGAACCACAACAGAGCTATTTTTGCCAGTTTTGGGTCATTTCAAACAGTTTTTGGACCATTTTGTTCAAATCTAAAGCAAGTTTATAGACATGAGGTGTTTTAAACATTTTTTCTAACTTTGGACAACTTTCAAGTCGTTTTACACAATTCTTGAGTCAGTTTGTAGAAGTTTCAAGTCTTTTTGGACTTTGTTTCTTACTTTAAACAAAACTCAAGTCATTTTGGACAAGTCTATGTCACTTTGGACACGTTTCAGGTTAGCTTAAAGAAGTTCATTTTGCCTTCCATTTGACAAATTAGCTTTGTTTCATTCATATAACCGGCAAAGAGGAATTAAAGTTTTCAAATACCTTTTTGACAGTTTCGACGAGTCACTTCCGTCTTCTTCAGAACGTTATCCAGATGTTGGGGATGACTACCTTATCAGCCGATGTTACTGAGGCGTGGTCAAACTTGACAGGTCGACCACGCCTCCTGCTGTCAGATCGCCCCCCCCCCTCCAAGACGGTACTCCAGGTGTGGGACAGGTTGTAGGCTCCCTCATCCCTGTTCATCGTCCTGGGGGCACTTTTTCAAATCTCCACCGCCTCCCCTCCATTATCCAGTGTTTGTACCGGTTTTCTTCGGCTCTCTCCGGCAGTGATCGGCTATTGCTGATTTTAAGTCTTCTTCCTCGACTTTTGCTTTCTCTGTTCTGGTGTGTGGTTTTTTTGGTTTCTTTCTCGCGCCCCTTTTTATGTTCGTTTTTCGTATCTTGAAGCACCTGCCCATTTCCCCATGTAAGTGTTGTTGCATGAGTGGCACGGAATTTCATACATGATATCGCACTGTATGGCATCGACACACCGGTACACCCACACATCAAAATACAACCTGACGACAAGTGCAGTATCATATATGAAATTCTGTGCCACTCATGCAACAACGCTTACATCGGGGGAAACGGGCAGGTGCTTCAAGATACGAAAAAACGAACATAAAAAGGAGCGTGAGAAAGAAACCAAAAAACCACACACCAGAACAGAGAAAGAAAAAGTCGAGGAAGAAGACTTAAAATCAGCCATAGCTGATCGCTGTCGGAGAGAGCCGAAGAAAACCGGTTCAAACGCTGGATAATGGAGGCGGTGGAGATTCAAAAACGTGCCCCCAGGATGAGGGAGCCTACAACCTGTCCCACACCTGGAGTACCGTCAACATCGGCTGATAAGGTAGTCATCCCCGACATCTGGATGACGTTCTGAAGAAGACGGAAGAGATTCGTTGAAACTGTCAGGTATTTAAAAACTTTACTTGCTCTTTGCCAGGTTCTATGAAGGAAACAGAGCTAACGTTTCAGGTTATTTTAGGTGAGTCTGGAGCCAATCTAGACAGTTTTCTAGTTATTTTCTTCCATTCTTGTGTCAGCTTGGACGTGTTTTTTCAAACTTTAGACAGATTTTGAGTAACTATGGACAATTTCATGTTACTTGGGACAAATTTCAAGTCAGTTTATTTGAGTTAATTTGGACAGAGCTCAGATTATGCTGTACAATCCTTGCATCAGTTTTGAAACGTTTAAAGTCTAACAGACATTTTGTGGACTGGTCCTGAGTGACTCCGGACATCTTTTGAGTCAGTCGGATCCTTTTTAAAGCCATTTTAGACGTTTTCTAACTTTAGATAATTAGTTTTGACAGTTTCATGTTAGTTTGGTAAAGTTTGAAGTCATTGTGGACGTTCTACCAGAGACAGTCAAAGGTCCAGACCCTGCAGTGGAAATCAGAAAGCAGATATTTCGACTCTGAGCTGAAAACACAGCAGCTCAGACAGACTTCGGTATCGGACTCGCTCAGTCCCCGAGGTCTGAATAAAAACCAGGTCGGCTCAGTGGAGCGCTTCACTCTGAACAAACCAGAACCTCCAACTTCTCTGTTCTGTTCTGTTCTGTGACCCGACCGGAGTCTGAAACCGGCTCATCACTTTAATCATTTACTCTGAGAGCACAGAGAGGAGGTCCTCACAGGAGCAGCAGAACCAGCCACACACACACACAGTCAGCCTGAGGCCTGTACAGTCTGTGTGTGTGTCTATGTGTGTGTCTGTGTGTGTTTTTGTGTCTTTGTGTCTATTTGTGTGTGTCTATGTGTGTGTCTTTGTGTGTGTCTGTATGAGTTTGTGTGTCTTTGTGTGTCTGTTTAAGTCTCTGTGTGTCTTTTGTGTGTCTATGTTTGTGTCTGTTTGAGTGTCTGTGTGTGTATGTGTGTGTTTTTGTGTGTATCTGTGTGTGTGAGAATCTGTGTGTTTGTGTATCTGTGTAAGTCAATGTGTGTCTTTGTGTGTGTGTGTGTGTGTGTGTGTGTGTGTGTGCTTCAAACTAAATCTAAGTTGAGGCCTCTGACCTGGTTTCTATGGAGACGTGAATCAAACTATTTGACTCTCTGAACCTTAAAGACACATTAACTTTAAAAACCACCAAATGACCATTTATCAGAACCAGAAACTATAAAAACAGAGAAATCAGACGCCCTACATTCTGACGGTCCTTGAACGCATCATCTGTAACATCTGCAGGAAAATAAACCAAATGAAATCTTAAAAACAACAATGTGTTCGTTCAAACCACAAGCTGTAAAAATAATGACTCTGACTCAGCTGAGGCCGACAGTCATGAGGAGAAGGTTTCAGGTGAACTGCAGGCAGTGTTTCAATGTTCAGGCAGTGTTGTGAGACCACAAATGGTCTAAAATGACTGGAAAATTACCATTATGGACACTTTTTTGGGGCTTTTCGAACAGATTTTGGAGAGGTTTGAAATTATTTTGGATTATTATTTTTTTTTTGCTTAAGACAAACGTTTTGGTCTGGTTTACATCACTCTGGACAAGTTTCAAGTCATTACGGACAGACTATGAGTCATTTTGGACTAGTTCCATGTAAATTTGGACAGCTTAGAGTTGTTTTGGACAATGCTTAAGGCGGTCTGGACAAGCTCCGAGTCATTTTGGACACATTTTGAGTCATTCCGGGCAGATCTAGAGTGGTGTGGCACTGGTTTCGTACTGAGATACACCTTGTGGTGCAACCTGGACACACCTTCAGTGATGTAACCGGGGTCACGGGGTGTTTCGGGTCTTACATCCAGCCGAGGTGATCAGGCCCCGGCTTGTGTCCAGGTAGCGCACTACGCCACGCATCCCCCCTCCTCAACCAGAGCCAACGTGAAGCCTTCTTGGCAGCTTCCATGATGGTCTTCGTGTGCAGTCCACAGATCCCGAGGAGTCCCAGAACCCGATGTACAGACTGGCCCGCAAAGCCCCTGCAATCCTCTTCAATGGGGTCTCGGCAGGCCTCCCACCCATTCCTCCGACACTCAGCCACCAGGTAGTTTGGTGATCTTTGCTTCGGTTTGGAAAAGGTGCTGCACTAGAAGTCTTGGTGGCACGTTGTTCCTTGATACCAAACCTGTCTGATGCGATGTTCACTATCAAGCTGCTCGTTGGCCACACTTCCCTTGGCTGTTACTTCAAGGGCTGTGTCGACATCAACATCAAACTGGCGCCACTCTGAGTCTCTGGCTATGTTCAGACTGCAGCCTAAAGTGACCCAAATCCGATTTTCTTGCCCCCCTATGCGACCTGGATCTGATCTTTTCATGACAGTCGGAACAACACAGATCCGATATTTTCAAATGCGACCCAGGACACTTAGATATGTGGTCCTAAATCCGATAAGTATCTGATCTTTAGCCATGCTACTTCTGTCTGAACGGCCAGGTTGCATTTATCCGACCTACACGTCATTGATACACGACAAACGTCTCTATTATGTGTTCAAGTAGGAACAAAAACAACTAAAAAAGCCCTCAGAGAGCTCATACTTCCACCAAGCAGCTTCAGTCCACCCCCAACACAATCTCTCAATTCACATATTTTCTATGGAACGTTACAGATACTAATATAATTACAGACAGTTCAAACGTCCTACCAACAATGCGGCCTTCACCCCATCCGACCTAATGAACAGGCGCGGCCTCTAGCGCAGCAGCTCCTAACAGCCTCCCAGCTTCTTAGACAACCGGAGATAAGAATGCCGGCCCAACCGTGCGTATGTCGCTCAGGAAGGAAAGAGAACTCCGTCACTGTCGCTGTCTGTCCCGTGGAGACCCAAAATGCCATGTGGTCAGAGGGGGTTACCCCAAAAACAAGAGTGCCTTCTGGTGGCTTTTACAGTAAACCGCATTTAATTGTCCAAAAAAAATCCAAAATAATTTCCGGTTACACTTAGATTAAAAACATCCTGGATCCAGACGGTGATCCGGATCAGTCCCAACATGTCGTCATTTGTCCCATTTCACACATTTCCTGAAAATTTCATCCAAATCCATCGGTGAGTTTTCAAGTTAATTTGCACACAGACAAACAAACAAACCAACGCTGGCATCACATAACCTCCTTGGTGGAGGTAATAACCATGGCGGACGATCATGTGGAGTCCAGTCAATGGAGGGAAAGTGAGGTTTCAGAGTTAATTAATATTTGGGGGGACAGCTTTAGTCAGGCCAAACGGGAAGGGTCTTATCGGAACCGGGCGGTTTTTGAAAAGACTTCCAAAGAAATGGCCGAGCGTGGGTATAAACGGTCCTGGCTCCACTGCCAAAGAAAAGTAAAGAGCCTCAAACGAAGCGGCCGTGGACTTGTTATATACGTACGCTCCACCGCTACCATCCATGTTTACGTCGTTGTGTCCTCTTGTACGACACTGTTGGGTCGTATGAAGTTCACACAGGAGATCACATACAAGTCGCATTTAACTGGAAATGTGAACGAACTGAGCATTAAGGTCTGCAGTCTGAACGTAGCCTTTGTTGGCAGCGGGCCACAACATCCGACTGTGTTCTGATGGTCTGCTTTGGGGTGTACTTGGAGGCTCTGGGCCCTGTGGGGTCTGTCCGGGCCTGGCTCCTCCTCCGTCTCACCAGGTGCTGTATCTCGTACCGTCACTGTGCGTTGAACCACTGACCTCCTCATGCAGCCCATCTTGGTCCGAAGTATCTTCAGACCTGTCAGGTTGTTGCAGACCTTGCAGACTGCACTCGGGGTTGATTTGACGTTCGTGTTGGTCGGCCAGAATATCCGTCCGTTCGGGGCGCTCATCCTGACCACCTCTCGGCGCTCCTGGGGGTACTTCTTCTTAGGGTTCTTCATAGCAAAGTAGCAGTGGATGGGTTTTGAGTGGTTTTAGGCAGTTTCTGACTCAGTCCGTACAAGTTCTGGACACTTTTGAGTCACTTTGATTCTGGAAGGTTCTACTAAGTTATTTTAGTCAATGCTTGGGTCATTTTGGACACGTTTAGACTTTTTTTGTTAGTTTTGAATTATTATGTGCAGGTTCTTGAGCAATTTCAGGTTATTTTGGACAATTCCTCCATTATTTTAGACAATGCTGGACACAGTTTAGTCAAATGTTGAGTCATTTTGGTCAAATTTTGAGTCAATATGTAGAAATTTAACGCTACTTTCTCACGTTTTTATGATTTTTGTTTGTCTCCTACTGACAGAAGACCTCTCTGAGTCCTCTCTCCTTCTCCATGTTGTTCTGTTTCCAAAGAGCTGCAGGACTTTAGACTGAAAAATGAACCACAGTGAAGAAAAAATGAGACGGGAGTAAATTAAAAAAACGCTGCTGTGAGTTCAGAAGGTTAGAGGAGTTTTGGTTTGAGGAATCAGAGTGTCGTTTTTACAGGCAGACCTTGAACTAACCGCAGAGTTCCTTCATTCACAGCATTTTACGTATTTATGTCAGACAGTTAAAAAAAGGACAGGATAAATATTAAATCCAGGTTCAGCTGGAATCTCCGATCTCAGGTCACTTCACTTATTTTCTCTCTCTGTGTCTCGGTGTTACGTAAGTTAGTTCTATTCCTGGAGTCGAGGTTCTCCGAGGAACCCGGCAGTCAGTGGGACGACTAAAAATAAAACCAGCCGTCTGATTGGCTGACGGGGCCGAGTCCTCCTGCATATGTTTGTCTGAGAGCCGCTACAGGTTCCAGGATCTCCTCACTGGGCCTTGAAAAGATCCCAGGGGCTCTAGAGGAGGTTCGAAGGTTCTAAACCAGGTTCTTCATGTTCTGTAGTGAGTTCCAGACATCCTTGAAAGGATTCCAGTGTTCATCACAGTCCTGGAGGAGGTTGGAGAAGTTGTTAAACGGGTTTCAGTCAACCTTGAAAATATTCCAGGCATCATAGAAGAGGTTCTTTGGGTTCTGAAGACCTTAAGACCACTAAGAATAGACTTCAGAAGACACCCGAAGGGTATCCAGGGGTTCTTAAGGGTTTCAGGTTTTTGAGCAACTCTTCAGAGGTCCGTGAAAAGATCCCAGGGGTTCTAGAGGAGGTTTTTAGGTTCCTTATGGGGTTCTTCATGTCCTGTAGTGGGTTCCAGAGATCTGTGACAAAGTTCTAGGGTTCATCAGAGTCCTGAGAAGGTTGGAGAAGTTAGTAAGCAGGTCTCAGTGGTCCTTCAAAGTATTCCAGGTATCGTAGAAGAGGTTCTTTGGGTTCTAAAGATCTTTAAGGAGACGTTCTTAAGGCTACTAAGAATACACTTCAGAAGATGGGTTTCAGGTTTTTGAGCAACTCCTCAGAGGTCCATGAAAAGATCCCAGGGATTCTAGAGGAGGTTCAAAGGTTCTAAATCAGGTTCATCATGTCCTGTAGTGGGTTCCAGAGATCCTTGAAAGGGTTCCAGTGTTCATCAGAGTCCTGAAAAGGTTGGAGAAGTTAGTAAGCAAGTTTCAGTGGTCTTGAAAAGTATTCCACTCATCACAGAAGAGGCTTCCTGGATTCCAGAGTTCCTTGAGGAGACGTTTTTAAAGTTCTTGAGAATTTAGAGAATCCCTGAAAAATGTACAAGAGTTTTTGATGGGTTTCCAGGCATTCTAGGCAAGGTTGCTGACAGCTTAAAAGGTTCCAGGTCCTTTATGAGGCTCTAAGGACCCTTGTTAAGGCTGTAAAGGTCATGAAGAAGTTCTAGACGTCTTTGATAAGACTGTTCTGTCCCTTGGAGGGGTTTTAGAAGTCCTGCAGGATATCCTTGAGGACATTCCAGAGTCCTTGAGTGAGCTACCAGGTGATGTAATAGGATCATTGATGCTGTTGCTATGGTTACCTGTAGTTTCAATTTAAACAGTAGTTCACTGATGGACCTGAACCAGCCAATCAGAGGGCAGAACTCTGTGATGTCATTAACAATAAAGTGACCTGGAAAAACCAAATGATCTGAAACTGAGCAGCGAAGAAGAAGAACTGGTTTCACTGGTTCTATTGGTTCTATTGATTTAACTGGTTCCACTGTTTTTACTGGTTCCACTGGTTCTATTGGTTTTATTAGTTCCAATGGTTCTTTTGGTTTTACTGGTTCCACTGGTTCTATTGGTTTTATTTATTCCAATGGTTCTATTGGTTTTATTTGTTCCACTGGTTCCATTGATTTTACTGGTTCAACTGGTTCTATTGGTTTTATTAGTTCCAATGGTTCTATTGGTTTTACTGGTTCCACTGGTTCTATTGGTTTTATTTGTACCACTGGTTCCATTGATTTTACTGGTTTTACTGGTTCCACTGTTTTTACTGGTTCCACTGGTTCTATTGGTTTTATTTATTCCAATGGTTCTATTGGTTTTATTTGTTCCACTGGTTCCATTGATTTTACTGGTTCAACTGGTTCTATTGGTTTTATTGGTTCCACTGGTTCTATTGGTTCCACTGGTTCCATTGATTTTACTGGTTTTACTGGTTCCACTGTTTTTACTAGTTCCAATGGTTTTATTGGTTTTACTGGTTCCACTGGTTCTATTGGTTTTATTGGTTCCACTGGTTCTATTGGTTCCACTGGTTCTATTGGTTCCACTGGTTCCACTGTTTTTACTGGTTCTATTGGTTTTACTGGTTCCACTGGTTCTACTGGTTCTACTGGTTCCACTGTTTTACTGGTTCCTCTGGTTCTATTGGTTCCACTGGTTCCACTGTTTTTTACTGGTTCCACTGGTTCCACTGTTTTTACTGGTTCTATTGGTTTTACTGGTTCCACTGGTTCTACTGGTTCTACTGGTTCCACTGTTGGTTGTCCTCCCCGGCAGCGGTGTGAATCGTCCCACTGAGCGCGTGCAGACCGACAGCCTCTGACCCTGATGAGCAGAGCTGTGATTACCCACGATGCACCACTGCTGGTCTCAGTCGGCCAGAAAATCCACATTTTACACTTTGATGTGCTCAGATGGAAACGACAGCTGGAGGACGGAGCGAACACAACGGAGCAAAAGAAGAACCAAACGCACATTTTAGCGCGTTTCCAACATTAAAGTGTGTTTTTGATTTGTTCTTCTGGAAACAAGAAGCTCAAACTGATGTTTGGTTCTGACTGGATAAAAGTGGATAAACTTCAGACGGAGGTTTGCAGGAAGCTCAGCTCAGCTGGAGAGTTGTTTTTGTTCCGTTTCAAACTAATTCAATTACAAAAGAAACGACCTGCAAAATATATTTATTATTGACTGAGGAGACAATAAAAGCCTCGTGTGCTGCTGTTTGATGATGTCAACACTTGGCTGGTAAAGTCTGGACTTGAATCGAGTCCAAAAGAACTCAGAAATATTCTAAAATGACGACGAATCACAACAAAACAGGACCTGAGAAACTGTTCAACACCAGTCAAAACAACTTCAACTTTATGAAAAAAATCAAACCTACGGGTTCAATAGGGTCCACAGGTTCTGAAGGTTCTACAGGGTCTACTGATTCTACAGGTTCAATAGGGTCCACAGGTTCTACTGGTCCTACTGGTTCTACTGGTCCTACAGGTTCTACTGGTCCTACGGGTTCTACTGGTCCTACAGGTTCTACTGGTCCTACGGGTTCTACTGGTCCTACTGGTTCTACTGGTCCTACAGGTTCTACTGGTCCTACAGGTTCTACTGGTTCTACTGGTCCTACAGGTTCTACTGGTCCTACGGGTTCTACTGGTCCTACAGGTTCTACAGGTTCAATGGTTTTACTGGTCCTACAGGTTTTGAAGGTTCTACAGGTTCTAAAGGGTCCACTGGTTCTACTGGTCCTACAGGTTCTACAGATTCTAAAGGTTCTAAAGGGTCCACTGGTTCTACTGGTCCTACAGGTTCTACAGATTCTAAAGGTTCTAAAGGGTCCACTGGTTCTACTGGTCCTACAGGTTCTACTGGTCCTACTGGTCCTACTGGTCATACAGGTTCTACAGATTTTAAAGGTTCTACAGGTTCTATGGCTTATATAGGTTCTATAGGATTTATACTTTCCATAGTTTCTACAAGTTCTATAGGGCCTATAGGGTCAATAGGGTCTATAGGTTCTACAGGTTCTATAGGGTCTAGTGGTTCTACAGGTTCTACAGATTCTAAAAGTTCTACAGGTTCTATAAGGTGTACTGGTTCTGCAGGTTCTGCTGCTGCTGCCACAAGTCAAGGTCAGTTTAGTTTCAAACCAGTCATTAAATTCAGTTCCAGGTGATCCTTTAGTGGATCTACAGATGTGAGAGATCCTTATAGTGGATCTCCAGATGTGAGTGATCCTTTAGTGGATCTACAGATGTGAGATCCATTAAAGGATCACTCAGCTTCATTCCGTCCTGCTGTGACTCCAACCGGACCTGACTGGTTTATTCTACTTCCTGTTCATTTGCTCTGATGCATTCAGAGAACCTGGGAACATTCAGACCTCCTGCCTCATTCTCTCCTCGTGTTCTTTATATTTACCAACCCTACATGTCGACACAGAGCTGATCCTCTTCTACGACTTCATGTCCTTCATGTTCAGAGACGTGCCACATCCAGAACATCTGTTACTGTCATACATGTGACGTCTTTACATGTGAACATGTCTGTCAGATGCTGCTTCCTTCTGCTGGACAACAATAAAGGACTTCCTTCTGAACTCTCTTATTTCCATTAACTGTCTCTGTTCTGACTTCACCAGCCCTGATGTTGACATGAGTTACTTTTCATTTCCAGTCTCACTGAAAGCAAACAGGAATCACCGACCTGGAACAAACACTGATTAACTGCATTAGATGATCGACATCCAGGATGCTTCCTGTCTGATCACCGACTCGTTAACCGTCAGGTTGTTTCCACGTGTGACTCTCTGGAAACTCAGCAGCTAAACGTGACGGAGCATCACAGTAGTCTGGAATGACTGAAGAGGGTCCAGAAGGACTCGGAAACCTCAAACTTCACCTGAATGAGTCAAAATGAGTCAAAATGTGCCCAAATTTAATAAACTGTGTGTCCAGATGTATCACTATGTATCTAAGATGAATTCAAACTTGTCCAAAACAACTTTTTAATCTAAAGTCTTCCTGTCAGAGTCGCCTCTCTGGTCTATGATTCAGTCACCTGGTAAATTTTACATTAAACATTAGAGTCAGTGGTTAAAACTGTTGAGTGGAAAGACATCTGCCTCCATTTCCACCATAATACAGTCAAACTGTGACGCCTGCAGGAGCAGCAGAGGCAGAGTTTCCTCTTCACACTTGGTTTTATTTGTTTTTGTCGTATAAAGAAACTCTTCCAGCGAGTTTCTAAACAAACTCCTGCAGAATGCAAATGGACGCCCACCAGCAGCCTCCAGAGGATGAAGTTTTACCGACACCTCGACCTCTCAGGACGAACCGGCTGCAGCTTCTCGACTGTTTTACTCGAATGCTGCTGCAGTTCAGATCAGTTATTTCTATTTATGATTAATTCACACGTTCTCCGACTGACTTTCTCAAACCCAGCAGCTAAATCTAACAGTGTGTCGCCCTGTGGTTGTCCAGAACGACTCAAAGTGTGTCCAAAATGACTAAATAGTTGTTCAGAACGACCAAAACTCTGATCCAAGGCAGCTAAAAATGTTGGAAATGACTCAGAATTAGTTTAAATTGACTCAAAATTCGTCCAACGTCACAAAAATGTCTTCATAATGTATTTAAAAACTGTCCAACGGGCACCATGACAAGGACTTCTGTGGAGATTAATGACCTCCAACCACAACTCAACCAGGACAGAGCTGCATCACTGCACAGTGAATATCCAATATGCTATCAATTAACCCTTTATTGATTCCTGATGATGCCGATTATTAAGAAGTTATTTACAACCTGGTCGTCAGCGTCCTGCCACAAACTGTGCTCTCGCCTTCTGACACTTGTGTGACGGCAGTGACCAATAATCAGCAGCATGATCAATCAATAATTAACTCTTTATCAACAGTAACAGAACAGAATGGACATGTGACTGTTTCAGCTTCGTTAAATACTTTAATATACAGGAGTTCAGTCCTTGTAGTCTGATCGGAGGTCATTAAGCACCACAGAAGGCTTTGTCATGGTGCCCGTTGCTAGCTAAACTCCCACAATGCTCATGTAAGGTTTCATGTTCGCTACATTGACTTAGATCCTCGTCCATTAGGACATAATGACACCGTTTTACTGCAGTTAAGCTCATCTCCAAAACTAAAGCTCTGATCGGAGGTCATTAACCACCACATTAGTCTCTGTCATGGTGCCCGTTGTAGCTAAACTCCCACAATGCTCTCTGCTTCCACCATGAACTGTAGTCTGAGTGACGCCTCCTCTGGTCTCTACTGTATTAAACAGGAAGAGGCTCCCCCTGGTGGAACAACCAGGTACTACAGCTGATCTACATTTACTGACATGCACAACCTTCTTCTTCTTTTTCTGCTCTATCGGTCAATATGTTTTAATCAGTTAAATCATTAACAGCATTTAATCAGTTAATCACTCCCATCCCTTCATCAGACACAAAGGCCCTCGTTGATTCATATCAATACTAATTAAACCTCCTCTGAACCCAGCAGGAACTAAACTCCACCCGCTGCAGCCGTCGAGGACAAATCCCTCTTTAAGCTCATCAGCAGGTTTGTTTGTGAACAGACTCCTGCAGGAGAATCTAAAGTGTGAGTCCGTTAACAGGACTGGAGTCCCGTCGTCGCCTCGGGCTCGTTATGACGGATTACATCTCACATCCGTGACATTTTTAACACACATGACTGCCGTGTTTGTGCTGCAGGCCGCAGTGAGTCAGTGTGAATCACAGTGTGTCGGTGTGAAGACTCCGTCCTCCTCCGACTGAATCACCAGCAGACACAGAGGACGATGAGTTCCACCGCAGCCGCCATGTTGGTCCCACCTCCTCCGGCCTCCAGCTCCCAGCATGCACTGGGAGGCTACTGGGTCGCATAGCAACCAGGGAGAACACCAGGAACAGGAGAGTAGAGACAGAGCCTCATGGAACAACAAGGAGATGGGAGTATAATACACGAGCAGAAACTAGAATGTAAAGTAAGAACTGAAGTAAACTCAGATAAATATTCAGCCTATCCCTTTACCAGATGTTAAAAATGATAAATTGTTTAAAATCATAAAGAAAAGTCGATGTTTTGAGTCTAAACTCTGACAGAAAGACATCATTTTGGTTCAGGAGATCAAAATTCTGGAGACTGAAACGTCCAAATAAAGACACAAACAAAGTCAGATGAGTGGATAAAAAGGTTCAGGGGTTTAAAAAGCCAAACATTCAGAATCTACGAGATGAAAATCAAAGATGACGCTAGAAGGTCAAGGAGGTCGTCTCAGGAAATAAAAGGTCAGAATTAAACGAGAAGAGTCAGAATTTTAAGATAAAATACAAAAATATAAGAGAGAAAGTCAGAATCTGAGATTTTAAAGTCCAAATTGTAAATTATTAATGACTAATAGAAATGTTAACATAAATTAGTACAATGAGATTAAAAATACAAAAAAATCAGAAAAATGAGGTAAAAGTAAAAAAAACCACATTAGAAAGTCAAAGTCAACATCGACGTCTTTTAATCTCAGAATTTAGACTTTTAATGGTCGACTTTTTCCTCATAATATGAACCAGTTATCTTACAATATAAATACAGACTTATGAACCCAACAATGATGCACTTCTTCTAAATCTTCTTCTAATTGTTCTTCTTCCTCTTCCTCGTCTTCTAAATCTTTCAAATCTTCGAAATCTTCTTCGAAATCTTCTTTTAAATCTTCGAAATCTTTTAAATCTTCTAAATCTACTTTTAAATCTTTGAAATCTTCTTTTAAATCTTCTAAATCTACTTCTAAATCTTCTTCTAAATCTTTTAAATCTTCGAAATCTTCTTCTAAATCTTCTAAATCTTCTTTTAAATCTTTTAAATCTTCTAAATCTTTTTCTAAATCTTCGAAATCTTCTTCGAAATCTTTTAAATCTTCTAAATCTTCTTCTAAATCTTCTAAATCTTCTTCTAAATCTTCCAAATCTTCTTCTAAATCTTCCAAATCTTCTTCTAAATCTTTTTCTAAATCTTCTAAATCTTTTTCTAAATCTTCGAAATCTTTTTCTAAATCTTTTAAATCTTCGAAATCTTCTTCAAAATCTTCTAAATCTTCTTCTAAATCTTTTAAATCTTGTAAATATTTTTCTAAATCTTCTAAATCTTCTTCTAAATCTTTTAAATCTTCGAAATCTTCTTCAAAATCTTCTAAATCTTCTTCTAAATCTTTTAAATCTTCTAAATCTTCTTCTAAATCTTTTAAATCTTGTAAATATTTTTCTAAATCTTCTAAATCTTCTTCTAAATCTTTTAAATCTTCTAAATCTTCTAAATCTTCTTGTAAATCTTCCAAATCTTCTTCTAAATCTTCTAAATCTTTTTCTAAATCTTCGAAATCTTTTAAATCTTCTTTTAAATTTCATAAATCTTCTAAATCTTCTTTTAAATCTTTTGTACTTTTCTTCTTCGACTGAATCTTTCAATTATTTTTCTTTCAATTATTTTTTCTGATTCTTCTTCTTCTTCCTCCTCCTCGTCCTAATTCTTCTTCTCTTTCTTCTCCTTGTTCTTCCTCCTCCTCCTCCTCCTCCTCGGTAAATCTGAGCCGACAGTCCGATTAGTTTTCCGACTGTCTGGAGGAGGAGGAGAGGATCTGTCGGTTCTGCTGGTGGAAGGACGGAGATGCTCGGCGATCTGTGAAGTCATCTCCACCTCGGCGGCTCGCGAACCGGCAGCTCCGACCAGCAAAACGAGCGCTTCCAAACTCAGAGTGACAGCCTGGTTCAGCCGGAGACAAACAGGCCGAGATCTGATCTGGAAACAGCCTCAGTGGAAGCATCGTCTGGAGGGAGTCTGGTGACTGCAGGTGTCTGAAGACGATGTTCAGGTGTGAGAACAAGTGAAGGTGTTTAATGAGTTCAACGCATCCATGAGCTGGTTTGAGCTTCCAGAGCTGGAAAACTACAAATTAATACCTTTAAAGTCAAAATGGTCACTGACTGGGTCAAAATGATGACAGAAAAGGTCAAAAAGTTTAAAAAGTCAGTCGAATTTTAAGATAAAAATCAGACTTATCGCGAAAAAAAGTCAAATTTGGAAGATAAAAGTCAAAAAATACGACAGAAAGTTTAGAAATAGTAAAAATATCTATATTATAAGATGAACAGCAAAATTTATGAGAAAAAGTCAATAGTTGGAGCCAAAGTCACGATACAGAGTCGTCTTTTTGACTCAGCAAATCAAAATTGTGAGATTAAAAAGCCAAAATGCTGAATAGAAAGGCCAAATGTTTGACTTGGTCGGTCAAATATCTGAAATAAGAAGTCTCAATGATCAGATTTAAGGTTAAAATAACGGAAGTAAATCAAACTGTTAGGACAAAAATCTGAATTATGGGCCAAAAAGTCAAATTTGAGAGACAAATATTAAAAACTACGACAGAAAGTAAAGATTCTGACTCAGTGGGTCTGAAAGATAAAATAAAAACATCTAGATTATGAGATAAAGTTTGAGCTAAAACTGTGAGATTGTAAAGTCTAAATTATGAAACGTCAATCAAATTTATACAGAAAGTTAAAATTCTGACTCAGTAGGTTAGAAACATAAAAGGAAAAGTCTAAACTATCAGATATGTGGTAAAAATTTAAGAGGAGAAGTCGACATTTTAGACCTAAATTCCCTTTAAAAGTCTAAATTAAATGATGCTAATGTGAGATAAAAAGTCTGAATTTTGAAATAAAGGGTCGAAATTGTGATTAAAAGTCAACATTTTAGGATAAAACATCAAAATAGTGATAGGAAGACAAAATGTTGACTTAGTAGTTCAACATTTTTAGATTATAAAGTCAAAATTATGAGATAAATCTGACAGGAAGTCAAAGCTTTGACTTTGAAAAGCTAAAATTAGAGGACAAATGAAGCTACTGTGGCGTAAAAAAGTCGGAACGAGGCAATAAAGAGTCAAACACATAAAAGATAGATAGAAATAAATGCTCACAAATGTAGATAACAGGTTAAAATAGTCAAAATGTGAAGGGAAAAGTCAAACTATCACTGATTGAAGAGAGTCTTCTTCCTGAAGGGGGCGGGGCATGCTGGCCAACACGCCCCTCCCCCTTCAGGAAGAACATTGTCTATGCGTTTTACAGCAGAGATATTTCTGGAGTTCTGCTCTCACTCCCTCATTCATGTCTACTGTTCATCTCTGCCGTCAGACACACAGAGAGAGTCTTCTTCCTGAAGGGGGCGGGGCCAGCAGAGGCTCATTTAAAGCTACAGACTCTGAACTATGAACTATGAAGAGTCCGTCTCCTCTGTTGGTTCTGCAGCTGATAGAACAGATTGATTTGTTTTTATCTTTTGTCCTTCTTCAGTTTGTTTTTAATCTCCACTAAAACTGTTTCACTCTGCAGTCGTCACGACGACGCCTCCACCTGCACAGGTGAGAGAGCAGCTGTTGGCTCGCCTCCGTCCTCATCGCCGCACATTAACACCATTAAACCCCAAACTAGCGGCTCCATCAGCTCAGCAGGAGGTCAGAGAGTTCCACAGCTGGGAGGGTCGTCAAGAGCGACGCTAATTAATCCGGTTGACTGTGAAGGCAACACAGAGCAGGTCGGACTTCATCCAATCACTCCTTCACTAGAAGCCTCCATAGTTCACATGACGTCTCCATGAATCCGCCTCTGAGCTGCTCCATTAATCAAACATTAATCACTTTGCTTCCTGCTATTAGCCGAACATGAAGCCGGCTGTAAATCAACCTGAAGCTTCCTGAACTCCTCCAGATGTTCGGGATTCACCCCGAGGAGCTTCATGCAGATGTGCAGCACTAATGCAGCTGCAGGAGGAGAGAAACACGACGACACACGGAAATAAAACCACCTCAGACGACCAGCGTTCTGCAGGAGGGTTCACATTACTGGGTCAAAACGCTAAAAGACAGTAAATAAATCTGTCGGCAAAAGTTCCACAAAAACACATTTAAAAACATGGAAAACTTCAACGCTCACAAACTGTAAACACTGACTGCAGTAGCTTAAATGAGTTTCAATGCATACATAGATCTGGAAAACTGCAAAATATAACCATCAAAGTCGCCTTTATCACTCACTGGGTCAAAATTATGACATAGAAAGTCAAAAAAGTTAAAAAGTCACCAGAATTTTAAGACAAAAATCTGAATAAAAGTGGAAAAAAAGTCAAATTTGAAATAAAAATGTCAAAAAATACGATAGAAAGTTTAGTGGGACTGAGTAATACAATAAAAATATCTATATAAGATAAGACAAACACACAGAGAGTCTTCTTCCTGAAGTGGGCGGGGCGTGTTGGCCAACACGCCCCGCCCCCTTCAGGAAGAAGACTCTCTCTGTGTGTTTGACAGTAGAGATATTTCTGGAGTTCTGCTCTCACACACTCATTCATGTCTACCGTTTATCTCTGCTGTCAAACACACAGAGAGAGTCTTCTTCCTGAAGGGGGCGGGGCATGTTGGCCAACACACAGAATTTTAATCAACTATCTTTTAATAATTTAGACATTTTATTTCATAATTCCTACTTTTAATCTCGAATGTTTCTCCTTTTATTTATATTTTTGTCCTTTTATTTCCATATATTTTATAATTTTTGACTTTTTATTCTTATAATTTTAATCTAGTGAGTAAAAATTCTGACTTTTAATCACAATTTTTGCATTTTTTATTCAAAATATTGTCTTTTTCTTCATAATTTTAACGATTTATCTGATAGTTTGGACCATTTATTTCATTATTCCACCTCAGTAGGTCGACATGTTGATTCTCCACCATGATGTTTGACTTTAACCTCATAATAACTGGACTTTCTTTACATTCTTTTCAACCTGCGCTCAGCTAACTGTCCTCCTGCAGCTCTGTTTGTTGTTGTCTTCATTATAAACTCACTAACTGAACTGAACCGAAGCGTCTCGGCCTCCTGCTGATCTGCAGCCTCAGAGGGACCTGAATCTCCTTCAGGCCCCGAGGATCCGGATTATCCGGAGTCGGGATTAGAGCTGAACTGGAGCTCATCATCCTCGACAACAAACGGCGGCAGATGTGGAGATAAGGCGGCGCTGGAGGTGAATTTACTGGGATTATGGAGACGATGGAGCGTGGAGGACGTCTACCTCCGAGGAAGACTCCAAAGAAAGTCAACGTGATTCAGTACCAGAGTCAGAACCAGCCGGACCGAGTCAGACGTAGATCTGCTGAGTGGAAACAGGTCATGATGATTTCAGGTGTGGATCATCACTTTCTGAGTTGTTATGGACCATTTCAAGTCGTCTTGGACAAAGTTGAAGTTGTTTTTTGAGTAATATTGACGATGTTTTGTCAATTTGGTCAAACTAAGTCATTTCGGACACATCTGTCAGTAACATTGGAAATATCCTCAGGCATGTTGACAATTTCTCCTTCATTTTGAAAGTTATTCAGTCGTTTTGGACACATTTGAGTCATCTTGGACACGTTTTATGGTAAATTTGGAAAAACCTTGAGTCATATTGGATCATTTTTAAGGTATTCTGACAACTTATGAGTCAATTTAACAAATCGAGGCTTCACACATCACAGGATTCTTCAAAGCTTCTCAGATTTAGAGAACAGACACTTGATGACGACAAAAGACAGATCACACAAAGATCTCTCTCGTCTGATCTTATAGTGTGGTGTTAGCTAACCATGCTAACCGATTCTTTAGCAGAGGATCAGGTTCTTCACGCTCAATTTTCCAAATCTCACATAGTCAAACATGATTTCAGTGTAAACAAACATGGCGGACGAGCAGGAAAAAGCAATGATGGCTGTTTTCAGCCTCTTACTTTGCGAAAAACACAATAAAACTAGAAAAGCCCTCAGAGAGCTCATACCTCCACTAAGGAGCTTCAGTCCACCCCCAACACAATCTCCCAGTTCACATATTTTCTATGGAAACGTTACAGATACTAATGTAATTACATACAGTTCAAATGTCCTACCAACAATGCGGCCTTCACCCCATCCGACCTAATGAACAGGCGCGGCCTCTAGCGCGGCAGCTCCTAACAGCCTCCCAGCTTCTTAGACAACCGGAGATAAGAATGCCGGCCCAACCGTGCGTATGTCGCTCAGGAAGGAAAGAGAACTCCGTCACTGTCGCTGTCTGTCACGTGGAGACCCAAAATGTCATGTGGTCAGAGGGGGTTACCCCAAAAACAAGAGTGCCCTCTGGTGGCTTTTAGGGTAAACCGCATTTAATTGTCCACCTGGTTACACTTAGATTAAAAAACATCCTGGATCCAGACGGTGATCCGGATCAGTCCAAGAATGTCATCATTAGTTCCTTGTCCCATTTCACACATTTCCTGAACATATCATTTCATCATAGGAGGCGCTGCAGTGTTTCTATCGGCCAGTAGGAGGCGCTGTGAACACTCCTGCTCGTGTCGCGCCGACAGAACCAGCGAACGCCGGGCGGCAGCGGATTGGCTGTTTGACCTTTTCCATCCAAATGAGCTTTAAGTGCTTTGTGCTGAGGAGAGTTTATGAGGCAGAAAATGAGCCCATATGGCTGTGAAATCAGATCAGTATCACAACAACAAATCAAACAACACGTCTCACTGCCAGACACACAACAGCAGCAACACACACCGACGGCAGGCTGCTGATGGCGGTGATGATGATGATGATGATGATGATGGTGGCGATGATGCATCCATCAGAGGATTCTAACAGCTCACACTCTTTTCAACAAGTCATTTTCCACGACAGCTTCGCCCTCGCAGCTGCTGTGTCAGAGATCAGAGCCGCAAATTCAATTTAACATTCGGCACAATGAAATCAACGCGACCGACTCGAATGCAACGCCTCAGTGAGAGCAGAACCCCGACTCAGCATTCAGAGTTCTGGAAGACAGCGTCAAGACTGAACTACGAATGAGGAGACGTCGACGTACGCCAGAACCGTGATAGAAAGTCATTAGTTTGGATCAGAAGACATTAACAAACATTAAACAGAAAGGAAAATATTAACTTTGTGGGTCAGAATTATTAAATGAAAAGAAAAAAATACAGAATAAATGGTTAAAATTACGACAAAGAGTCAATATTTAAGACAAGTAAAGTCATTTTAACTCTGAATTTATATGATGGAATTATTGAAACATGAATCTTAGTCACAAAATACGTCATTAATTTAGGATTTCATAGATTTATTAAAGGTTTTCTGGAAATATGACCGAATCTGCTGGATCATAAATAAACATAAAGCAACTTCAATCATCAGTTTGTTGATGTAGGAAGTCGTGTTGATCAGATTTTTCTTAGCTTCGTGGCCTCTTAACTTCTCATGAGTGATAACAATCGACTACAGCTGCTGACTCCTCTGATTTTATTTAAATAGAACCACTGATCCACTCATTAGACTCCCTTGGATCCGTTTCAAAGCAGCTTCAGGTCCTAGAATCACCTGTTTGTAGTATAAAGTTCATGGTCCAGGTGTGTTGCTGCCACCATCAGGAAGGAAACACAAACTACCACCTGCTGCTGAGAGACACCTGGTCAGGATGGTCCAGAGTCAACCAGGAACCAGCAGAAAGCAGGTCTGGATGAACCAGAAGCTGCTGGAACACAGCTGTCAGTGTCCACAGGGTTGGACATCAACATGAGCTGAGAGGCTCCATGAAGAAGGAAGTTCTTCCTCTAGAAGCAGAACCTTAAAGCTCCACTGATCACATGGACAAAGAAAAGGCCTTCTGGAGGAAAGTTCTGAGGTCAGATGGAACAAAGACTGAGGAGAGAAGGTGAGGCCTTCAACCCCAACAACACCAGACCTACCATCAGCATGGAGGTGGCAGCATCATGCTCTGGAGCTTTCTAGACGTCCCTTTGTCCTGATTTCAGACTGTAGTTTGGACTGGCTTTGGACTTTGTTGGGACAGGTTCTTGTTTGGTTTCAGTTTTGGTTCTGAGCTGGTTTGGGACCTGGTTTTGATGTGATTTAAATTTGGTTCAGGATTTATTTAACAGTGGACTTGGTCCTGGATTAGGACTGGTTTCAGACTGTCTTGGTGGGTCTTAGACTCCTTTTTAACCCCAACAACACCAGACCTACCATCAGCATGGAGGTGGCAGCATCATGCTCTGTGGAACTGGAGCTTCACACAAAGTCAATGGAACAATGAAGGAGGAGGATCAGAACCTAAAACCATCAGCAGAAGGTTGATCTGGGACACAGCTGGATGTTCCAACCAGACAATGAGCCCAAACACATCAAAGTGGAGAAGAAATGGTTCCATCAGGCTGGAATGAAGGTTCTAGACTGGTCCCCCCAAAGTCCTGACTTAGACCATCAAGAACCTGAAGAAACCAGTCTGAGTCATGGAGACGACACATTTAGTTGGACTGAACCGGTTCTGACCAGAGGAGTCAAAGAGAAACCAGAAGAACTGAACTGAGGAGGAGACGGACCAGTTTAACCAGATATTAACGTTAATATTTGTATGTTTGAGTCTGAGTCTAATGAGTGGATCTAATGGTTCTATTTAAACAGAATCAGAGGAGTCAGCAGCTGTAGTCAATCAGAATCACTCACATGGAGTTTAGAGGCCATGAAAGAAGAAAATTAGATGAACACGACTTTCTACATCATTAAAACTGATAACTCAAGTTGCTGTTTGTGTATTTATGACCCAGCAGACTTGGTCATATTTTATTAAATCTATGGAAAAAAAAACAAAATACTAGGGCTGGTCTGTATAGCAGGATCTGTGCTCCGGATATTCGGATCCAATAACCAATAATCGCCGAATATTCAAATATTCGGTTCGTACCGAGGAGGGGGACGGACACCTGAGTTGGCAGGTGCACGTACTCGAACCACATACTACAGCCTCGGTGATGCTCTGCAGCATTCGGGCAACTTTTGGCAGCATTTGGCGACGCTCGGCAGCGTTTGGCGACACTCGGCAGCATTCGGCGATGCTTGGCAGCATTTGGCGACGCTCCGCAGCGTTTTGCAACACTCGGTGGCACCCGGCAGCAGCAAGCACGATTATTCGAATATCAAAACTATTATCCGAATACCACCATATTGAACGAATATTCGGGACCAGCTTTACAAAACATGATTGCTTGTTGTGACAAAGATTCAGGAGTCATTGGAAATTAAAGACTGACAGATAAACATGGTCTTTAAAACTGGATGGAAACTTCAGTTCTTGACTGTCTTTGCTCATTCATTTTTGCACCTTTACTGCTTCTTTTGTACGTCTTCTTTGATGTTAAACAGCATTTGGTTGTGCTGAACTCTGCAAAGCTGAATCTAATCTGATATTTTACCAGCTCTTCCTGTGTTTTGTCAGTGAAAATGTGAATTTGTGCTGTAACTGAAGCCTTCAGTGGAGCAGAAACAGCCCAGGTGAAGTAAAAATACCTCAGATTTGTACTGAAATACTGCACTTGAGTAAAATCACCGACTAAATACACAGCCTCAGAGTCAAACAGTACCCAGCAGAGCAGCAGCCTCCGTCCACCACATGGAAAACTAACGCACAGATGTTGCGTCCTAATCCCTTCCATCCTTATATCCATCCTTCCATCCATCCTCCCTTTACTCCTTCCTCCCTTCCTCCCCCTCTCTCCTCCATCGACAGACAGAAGCTTTTTCTTCCACCATGAAGACAAATGACGTGTGAACTCGGGGTTTGAAGCGGCGTCCTGCAGGTTCGGTCGGTGGGCAGCGTGGATGTAAGTAACCGTGATGTAATACGCCTCCTCTGCTCTAATCTGTCACATATAAGATTACAGATAATCTGAGAGTGGAGCCGGCGTCACGTGAACGCCGCTCAGCTGAAACACGGATCGCTTCTGACGCTTCACGGACCGACTCTGGAGTCACTAGAGATCATTTTTAACTATTTTGGAACCGTTCTGGAGTGAATTTGAACAAATGGAGTCATTCTGAAGAAGCTTTCAGTCATCATGGACGATTTCTGAGTGTCTATGGGACGTCCTCGTGGTTCCAGTCGTCGTATCTGGGCTGGCCTGAGTTCATCGAAGACGCCCCAATAAACTCCAGATGCTACGACTGGAACCACGAGGACAACCATGACCTGGACGACTCAGGATCTTCATGTCATTTTGAATAATCTGAGCCCATTAGGTAATACAGGCAGATGCTGAGGGCACCGTGGCCTCTGGGGGGCGCCACAAAATCAGGAAGCGTCTGTAAATCGTCAACGGAAGGGGACGCCATATAAAACCTCACCTAGGCGCCACGTTGGGTCGGGACGGCTCTGGTTCTGAGTCACTTTGAACAAATGTTGAGTCATTTTGAACAAGCTTTCAGTGGTTATGGACAATTTTTGAGTCGCTGTGGAGAAATTCTGCGTTGTTTTTAGCTAATTTTTAGTCCCTATAGAAAACTCTGAATCATTTTCAATTGTTTTTGAGTCATTTACGACAAATTAGTTTGGACAAATCTAGAGTCCTTTCAAATGCACTTTAATTATTTCTAATAAACTGAATTATTTGGGACTTTGGAGTCATTAAGAACAAATTCTGAGTAATTCTTAACACATTTTCATTCATTTTGGACAAATGATGTCATTTAAAACATGTTCTGAGTCATTATGGACAATTTTTTGAGTCACTATTGATAAATTCTGCGTCATTTCTGACTAACTTCTAGTCATTATAGTAACTTTGACTCATTTTGAATAATCAAAAGTCCCTTTGAAATAATTATGAGTCGTGTCAGACATTTTAAGTACAGGTGGTCTTTGGTTTACCAGCGTTCCTACGACGCATCTTGAGCCGATTTTCAGTCTAAGTTGGATTTTATACCCAAATTATACGAACTCAGTGACGCTTCCTTCTTCGTTGTGACTCAGTGTTCGCCGCCGCCCACCAGAAACTAGTTCTATTATCGTATTATTGAAGCACCAAACCGCTGATGTCCAAACTTGGTTTTACGAGTAACTTATGGGAGTCGCTAAATGTTCATAAATGTCCAGCCTCTCCAGACTCATAGGAAGATGCTCCACCATGCTGGATGTATCTCCAGCTACTAGACGTTCCTCCATGCTGGATGTATCTCCAGCTACTAGATGTTCCTCCATGCTGGATGTATCTCCAGCTACTAGACGTTCCACCATGCTGGATGTATCTCCAGCTACTAGATGTTCCTCCATGCTGGATGTATCTCCAGCTACTAGATGTTCCTCCATGCTGGATGTATCTCCAGCTACTAGATGTTCCTCCATGCTGGATGTGTCTCCAGCTACTAGATGTTCCTCCATGCTGGATGTATCTCCAGCTACTAGATATTCCTCCATGCTGGATGTGTCTCCAGCTACTAGATGTTCCTCCATGCTGGATGTATCTCCAGCTACTAGATGTTCCTCCATGCTGGATGTATCTCCAGCTACTAGATGTTCCTCCATGCTGGATGTATCTCCAGCTACTAGATGTTCCTCCATGCTGGATGCATCTCCAGCTACTAGATGTTCCTTCATGCTGGATGCATCTCCAGCTACTAGATGTTCCTCCATGCTCGATGCATCTCCAGCTACTAGATGTTCCTCCATGATGGATGTATCTCCAGCTACTAGATGTTCCTCCATGCTGGATGTATCTCCAACACCTTGCTGCTCTGTTCACGGGTTTTGAGCCCTTTCATGTAGAATAAAGTCTTTCTGATGAAATTTGAAGCTCAGATGTTCCTGATGCTACACTACGACACGTTTAAGGAGCGTCGGAAACCAGACAACCTGATGACTCTTAGTTTTCTGGAGTTTCTGGCTGATGACTGATCCCACCGCCTGAAATGCATCCTTCATGTGTTTGTCCTGCAGCTGGACTCACACTGAATACAGAAATAATGAACGTTTCCTGGGAGGAAGCTGCAGCCTCCATGACTGACTGAAGCTTTAATGCTCCACTGAACACAGAGGACACCGACATGCAGTCCAGCTTCACTTCCCTGGAAGCCTCCACGGCACACATTAGAGCAGAATTACAGTAAAACCTCGGTGGTGGAGATGAGAGGCTGCGAGGTCTGACTCCAACTAGTGCATCATTACAGCTGCAGCAGTTATTTTTATAAGGTCAGAGCTGAGGAACTTCACTCCACTGTGCAGGAGGAGAAGATCGCCTATAAAACATGACCCGATCCGATGCATTATGGAGACATTAGAGAGTGTTTGCACCGTAAATAAGGACACCGACTCGCTGTCAGATACAGCTGCTCTGTGAATTATGACGGGAACAGGACAGACGAGGCTGTAAAACAGAGGAACACAGTCAGAGCTGAAGCTACCAGTTACCTTCATGATCGACCAGCCTACGCTTTATTTAACAGCCTGTAAAGGTTCCTACAGCGTCAACATGATGCTGGTTATGTACGAAAAACTCCAAAGAAACTCAGGTTTAGTGTCACATGAGACAACAAAGAGCTCATTATCAATTCAAGTGGAGCAAAAACAGGAACTAGGAATTTTGGGCCACCACCATCCTTCACTTCATGATGCCGCCACCACCGTGCTTCACGTCATGATGCCGCCACCACCGTGCTTCACATCATGATGCCGCCACCACCGTGCTTCACGTCATGATGCTGCCACCACCGTGCTTCACGTCATGATGCTGCCACCACCGTGCTTCACGTCATGATGCTGCCACCACCGTGCTTGCCTGCCACCACCGTGCTTCACGTCATGATGCTGCCACCACCGTGCTTCACATTATGATGCCACCGCCGTGCTTCACGTCACCACCGTGCTTTCATGATGCTGCCACCACCGTGCTTCACATCATGATGCTGCCACCGCCGTGCTTCACGTCATGATGCTGCCACCGCCGTGCTTCACGTCATGATGCTGCCACCGCCGTGCTTCACGTCATGATGCTGCCACCACCGTGCTTCACGTCATGATGCTGCCACCACCGTGCTTCACGTCATGATGCTGCCACCACCGTGCTTCACGTCATGATGCTGCCACAACCATGCCGTCATGATGCTGCCACCACCATGCTTCACGTCATGATGCCACCACCACCGTGCTTCACAGTGGAGATAGTGTGTTTGTGATGACGTTCACTGTCTGGTGTTCAAACATAGCATCTAGTCTGATGGTCAAAACCTCCATCCTGGTCTCCTCAGACCAAAGAACCTTCTTCCAGGTGACTTCAGAGTCTCCACATGTCTTCTGGTGACTTTAGTCCAGATTTAATCTGAGCTTTTCCAACAGAGTCTTTCTCTTTGTCTCCATAAATCTTTGACTGGTGAAGAACAGACAACAGTAGTATGAACAGTCTCTCCCATCTCAGCTGCTCAAGCTCCTTCAGAGGAGTCATAGGAGTCTTGGTGTCCCCCCTCACTAGTCTCCCTCACTAGTCTCCTTCCTTTTCACTCAGTTTTTGAGGACGTCCTTCTTTGGTCATCAGTCATCAGCTTTATGCCTTCTTAATGTTTTTACTGATCCTTAACTTTCATCATCTTAACAGCAAATTATTTATTATATTATTAATATTTTTTGATGATTTAAATAAAGTAAAGATTTTTGTTGTGGACTTTGACAGTTTAGATCAGGGGCGTCCAGTCCTGGTCCTCGAGGGCCACGATCCAGCATGCTTTAGATGTTTCCCTCTTCCAGCACACCTGATTCAATCATCAGCTCATCATCTGATAACGATCCTGATCATTTAATCAGGTGTGTTGGAAGAGGGAAACATCTAAAACATGCTGGCTCATGGCCCTCCAGGACCAGGACTGGACGCCCCTGGTTTAGATCTTTTTAATGTAAATTTGTCGTCGCTCTGACCCTGAATAATCAACGGGATCTGATTTTAAAGTATAACGCTGCATAAAATGTAAAATACTGAAGTGAGAGCGGCTTCAACGAGTACTGGACGACCACACCTGAGTAAATGTACGACTGAGCACTGATGAAGACCATGAACCTGCAGCAGAAAGATCCAGAAGTCTGACAGAGAGAACGCAAAGGTCAGAGACAGGAAGCAGGTTTCAAGAGAACCAGGGAGGATCAGGAACACGAGAAACACCAGAAACAGCAACAACAGCAGGCCGGTATGGAGAAGAACAACTCATAACAACACACTAAATCACACACAGATCAGATTCAGTCCTGATGCTCACAGGTGTTCAGTTGTCTACCTGTTGTTCCTTTAGGCCGAGCATCACACACACACACACACACACACACACACACACACACACACTCTAAATCCCTACAAGGTCAAGTTGTTGTCGGTGTATTTTCCGGGTTAAACGCTGCAGCCGTTAACATTCACGTCATCATCACAACATGGATGATCCGGTAACGGACGTCCTTACCGTACACGCCTTGGCCGAGCACGCACCGCAGGACGCCGGTAAAGAGCCACAGGAGACCGAAGACTAAACCCATCTTCACATCGTCTCTCCCGCCGGGGATGTGCTCGTCGGTTCGGTTCCCCGCCGCTGCTCCTCCCGCCTCCTCCTCCTCCTCCTCCTCCGCTCCGACCGGCGTCCCTCCGCGCACCGTCCGGCCCGGTCACCGGTTCTCATCCACGGATCCTCTCCGGGTCCCCGGCGGCGGCAGCAGCAGCAGCAGCCCGCCGCCACCCCCTCACAGCCCGGTCAGATGTGACGGGCAGGTCCGGGGCTGCTCATACCGGAGCGACCGTTAACGGAACAGCTGATGAGCAGGAACCGGAGATCAGCGTCTCCTTGGTGATGACATTGTGGAGGAAAACACGGAATTCAGCAGAAACACCGTCGGTCGGTCGGTGAGATCCGGCCGGTGCTCACAGGTCCCCGCTGCCGGTCCGCGGAGTCCACCGGGCGGCTGGTCCTTCGGTCAGCACCGGAGTCACATCCATCACCGTCCGGAGGAGAAGCGGCGCCGCTCCGCGTCCTGTCCGCGCTGCCGGCGGCTCGTCGCGGCCCTTCAGGCCAGGGAGGGCAGGCGGAGGGTCGGAGCTCCGTGATGCCGCGGTGCTGCCGTGAGCTCCGGCGGAGAAGAAGAAGGAGAAGCGGTCAGTCCGGTCGACTTGTGGGTGGATTTACCGGGCGGTGAGAGACGTCACCGCGCGAACGGAGCGGTGAAGAAGCGCAGAGCGGCGCGGCATCCGGGATCACACTTTCAGAATAAAACTCAACGACCGAACATTGAAATATTGACGAGTTTCACTAAAAAAAACGTTTGAAGATAAAAACTTAACTTTTAAAGACGTAAACAGTTTTATACGAGTGAAAACTGATAACATTTTAGATCTGAAGCCGTTATGAAGCTGTTCTTACTGCTTTCTGTATAATTATATGAAAATCCAAAATACATTTATACTTTAAACATTACATTTAATTCTGATTTAGTATTCTAATTAGTTGTATTTATTTATATGTATGGATTAAATTCTTCCTGTGTCGTCTTTTTATTTCTTAAAGGAAGTACTGTTGTTATTGTAATTATTTTTATTCCACTTTCTTATTTTACTGTGTGCTACGTTTAAGTTTATTTTAATTAATTTGATTATTTAAGTTTTTTGTTTATCAGCTTTATTGCTTATGTTTTTGAGGAGGAGGCCTGTGGGGAATAATATGAGCACCAATGGATGTTTTAAATACAAATGAGTTCTTACCTGCTTCATACGTCATGTCTAACTACACCTGTGCTCCTCTTCTTTCTTTATGTTCAGGACTTGGAGTTGCATTCAACTTTTGATTTTGTTACAGTTGTTTTTAGGTTTTTCACAGATCCATTTTACATTTTTACCAAAGTATAAAACACCAGCTGACACTAGCTGAAGATGTTTCCATTTCCTATCCCTCCTCGCTAAACTGCAGGCTTTTACTCTGACAGAGCTCTGTTCGCTTCCTCTCCAACTTCCGCTAACTTGACGCTCTGGAGAATCTGCCGCGCGCAGCCTCGATTCTCTCGTGACGGTGGAGAAAAATCTGCTCACGAGACGAGCTGGAGGCGGAAAGAACAGCGCGAGCTCTTAGTGTGCACGTGTTTGTTGTTCTGATGGAGACAGTTAGTAGCTGATGACTCACCTGGAGGGGCAACAAGGTGGGTGGAGTCAGTAGAGACACCTGGAGGGGCAACAAGGTGGGCGGAGTCAGTAGAGACACCTGGAGGGGCAACAAGGTGGGCGGAGTCAGTAGAGACACCTGGAGGGGCAACAAGGTGGGTGGAGTCAGTGGAGACACCTGGAGGGGCAACAAGGTGGGCGGAGTCAGTAGAGACACCTGGAAGGGCAACAAAGTGGGCGGAGTCAGTAGAGACACCTGGAGGGGCAACAAGGTGGGTGGAGTCAGTGGAGACACCTGGAGGGGCAACAAGGTGGGCGGAGTCAGTAGAGACACCTGGAAGGGCAACAAAGTGGGCGGAGTCAGTAGAGACACCTGGAGGGGCAACAAGGTGGGTGGAGTCAGTAGAGACACCTGGAAGGGCAACAAGGTGGGCGGAGTCAGTAGAGACACCTGGAAGGGCAACAAGGTGGGTGGAGTCAGTAGAGACACCTGGAAGGGCAACAAGGTGGGCGGAGTCGGCAGAGACACCTGGAGGGGCAACAAGGTGGGTGGAGTCAGTGGAGACACAACAAGGAGAGTTTTCTTACTGAAACATCAATGACAATATTTAAACTTAAGCAGAGGTGGAAGAAGTACTCAGATGTTGAAGTAAAAGTAGCAAAGTGTGATCTAATACTACATTCAATACTTCTTTAGTAAAGAAGCAGCAGGTGAATAGAATGAATCAGAGTCACTATAAATCAGGGGGGTCCAGTCCTGGTCCTGGAGGGCTACTATCCAGCATGTTCTAGATGTTTCTTTCTTCAAACACACCTGATTAAATGATCAGGATCGTTATCAGGCTTCTGCAGAGCTGATGATGAGCTGATCATTTGAATCAGGTGTTGGAAGAAAGAAACATCTGAAATATGCTGGATAGGGGCCCTCCAGGACCAGGACTGGACCCCCCTGGTCTAAAACCTCACATAGAGATGACTGACAAACAATTATCTTTCATTTTAAGTTTTCTAAACTTTTATGTTTAATTTACCCCAGAGAGAAAGAGACACGAACGACATCAAGGACTGCCTCTTTGTTGTTGTTTTGTGTCTCTTTGTGGTTGTTTTGTGTCTCTTTGTGGTTGTTTTGTGTCTCTTTGTTGTTGTTTTGTCTCTTTGAGGTTGTTTTGTGTCTCTTTGTTTTTGTTTTGTGTCTCTTTGTGGTTGTTTTGTGTCTCTTTGTTGTTGTTTTGTCTCTTTGTGGTTGTTTTGTGTCTCTTTGTGGTCGTTTTGCGTCTCTTTGTGGTTGTTTTGTGTCTCTTTGTGGTTGTTTTGTGTCTCTTTGTTGTTGTTTTGTCTCTTTGTTGTTGTTTTGTGTCTCTTTGTGGTTGTTTTGTGTCTCTTTGTTGTTGTTTTGTGTCTCTTTGTTGTTGTTTTGTGTCTCTTTGTGGTTGTTTTGTCTCTTTGTGGTTGTTTTGTGTCTCTTTGTGGTTGTTTTGTGTCTCTTTGTGGTTGTTTTGCGTCTCTTTCTGGTTGTTTTGTGTCTCTTTGTTGTTGTTTTGTGTCTCTTTGTGGTTGTTTTGTGTCTCTTTGTGGTCGTTTTGTGTCTCTTTGTGGTTGTTTTGTCTCTTTGTGGTTGTTTTGTGTCTCTTTGTGGTTGTTTTGTGTCTCTTTGTTGTTGTTTTGTGTCTCTTTCTGGTTGTTTTGTGTCTCTTTGTTGTTGTTTTGTGTCTCTTTGTGGTTGTTTTGTGTCTCTTTGTGGTCGTTTTGTGTCTCTTTGTTGTTGTTTTGTCTCTTTTCGTCGTCATCTTGTGTCTCTTTTGCGTCCTCTCCTTCCTCCTCTTCCTCCTCTTCCTCCTCTTGTGTTGAGGCTGTAATCATCCGTTCCGACTGATGGAGTTCGTCGTCCTCAGAGTCCATCAGCAGCTCGTCTCCTCCGTCAGGCTGCAGCTCCTTTATGGAGCTGAACTCGCATTACTGTGTTACCGCTGGAGGTTAAGAGCCTCTGCACAGACACACAACCTCCTCCATTAACAAGCTCCCCGGAGGTTCAGGGATTCTTCGCCGGGAGCCGATCGAAGCTCCGGTCGGCTGCAGGATCCTCTGATCTCCCGTCCCTGCAGGCTGAAGCCGAATCGCTGAACAGTGTTGGTTCGCTTGTTTGTCAGACTCAGTTGTTTCTTTTAAAGGAGCAGACAAACGGCTCTAATCTGAGTCCCGTCAACGTTCCTGCTGCATCTTATAGGTTGCTGTGTTCAGTTTCAGCCTGCAGACGTTCAGAAACTCTCAGCTGTGTTCAGGTTGATGTAGAACAACAACACTATGCTGAAGTCGTCTCATCACCTCACTGAGGACGTCTTTCTTCATCTAAACCGATCAGAATTAACCTCAGACACAGAAAAACACAAATGAACATGAATATTTTTGTCTTTTTCAGGGTTTTTTTTTCTTTATTAGACAATTGAGAGACGTTTATTTGTTTTTTTCTCACATTTTATTGAAAGTTTTGGTTATTTTTTCTTTAATATTTGGATTTCGGAGGTTTTATTCTCCTTTCTTTTATTCGTTTTTGTGACATTGATAAATATTCTTGGGTCGTTTTGTTTTAAATAGAATTTATTTTTAAAGTTCTTTCTTTTTCAGCTTATTTTTTTACACATTTTCATGCTACTTTGAGGCCATTTGAGGCTTTTATTATTAACTTATGGGACACTTTTGTAATTTTCATGGGATACTTTATTTTTGGGAGTATTATTACTATTTTTTTTAGACACTGTGTTTGCATAGTTTTTTGAATATTGTATTTTTTTATATATATTTTCCTGAAAAAACATAATCGTAATAATATTTTGAGGCATTCCTGGGAGATGACTTATGGGATGGACATTATTCAGTATATTTTTTTTTACATTTTGAGAAATTTTATTGTTTTTGTTTTTGTTTTTTTTTAAACATTTTTTGGGCCTTAAGTTTAGTGGAAAATGTTCAGCATAATTTTTGTATTATTTATAGACAGTTTACTGATTTTTAAAAGCCTTTTTCTCCATATTTGTCGACATACCTGATCGTATTATTGCATCCTTACAATATATAATATAACTGTGCTGCTGCAGCTGCTTTACTCTCCTTTATGTCGGTTTATATTCAGGGACAACAGATAAACATGGAGGCAAAACAGAAGAACAAACTAAGTTCTGAGGAATCCTGAAATCTGCTCTTTAACATTTGATTTCTGCTGAGATGCTGGATTACTGGATCATCCACTGAACTACAACCAGGTGAGGAGTTTAATCTGCAGCGTTAATCTGTGGCTCTGCTGGATCCCGGATGCTTCAGCCTCCTGCTAAATCCTCATGTTTCAGCTCTGATGTGCAGAAGTCTGGATCTGGAGGCTGAAGCTGCTTCCTTAACATGTGACATTACAGAGGTTTGGTCCTCAGTGATCCAGGACAACAAAGAGTTAATAGAGTCACCTGGATTATTATCAACTTCATCACTGAGACACAAACTGAGTCATTAATCACAGAAACTCCTGAAGGGTTAGTTCAGGATTAACTAAACCTCCTTTACAATTAGTGACTGTCTGAGTCTAGAGTCATTTTAACCAGGATTAATTAAGCCTAAAGAGATTTAAACCCAGGATTAACTAAACCTGCTGTAGAATTAGTGACTGAGTCTAGAATCATTTAAACCAGGATTCATTAAGTCTAGAGAGATTTAAACCCAGGATTAACTAAACCTACAACAATAAGTGACTGACTATAGAATCATTTAAACCAGGATTCATTAAGTCTAGAGAGATTCAGACCCAGGATTAACTAAACCTACAACAATAAGTGACTGACTATAGAATCATTTAAACCAGGATTCATTAAGTCTAGAGAGATTCAGACCCAGGATTAACTAAACCTACAACAGTAAGTGACTGACTATAGAATCATTTAAACCAGGATTCATTAAGTCTAGAGAGATTTAAACCCAGGATTAACTAAACCTACAACACTAAGTGACTGACTATAGAATCATTTAATCCAGGATTCATTAAGTCTAGAGAGATTCAGACCCAGGATTAACTAAACCTACAACAATAAGTGACTGACTATAGAATCATTTAAACCAGGATTCATTAAGTCTAGAGAGATTCAGACCCAGGATTAACTAAACCTACAACAGTAAGTGACTGACTATAGAATCATTTAAACCAGGATTCATTAAGTCTAGAGAGATTTAAACCCAGGATTAACGAAACCTACAGTTAAGTTAGTGACTGTCTGGGTCTAGAATCATTTAAACCAGGATTATTTAAGCCTAGAGAGATTTAAAGCCAGGGTTAACTAAACCTACAGTACAGTTAGTGACTATCTGAGTCTAGAATCATTTAAACCAGGATTAGTTAAGTCTAGAGAGATTTAAACCCAGAATTAACTATATCTACAACAATCTTAACCCAGGACTGAGTATAGTGTCATTTAATCAAGGATTAACTTAGTCTAGAGTTATTTAAACCCAGAATTAACTAGATCTACAAAATAATTAACCAAGGACAGAGTGATGGTCAATTTAATCCAGGACTAACTAAGTCTAGAGTGACTATACCTGCAATAACTTTTACCAAGATCTGTAGTCAACCATCCTTTAATTCCAGGTCTAACTAAGTCTAGAGTCTTTCTGAAACCCAGGACTAACTGAGTCTTTAGTGATTTAACTGCAGCCCGAACTGGATCTTGTGTGATTTAAAACCATGTCTACAACAACTTTAACCCAGGATTGAGTCTACTCTCCTTTTAATCCAGGTCTAACTAAGTCTAGGATTATTTAAACCGAGGACTAACTGGGTCACCAAGTAGCCCAGAGAGAAAAAGAAACACAAACCTTTCTTTAACGGTAGAAAAACATCAGGTGACTTTTATCCAATCAGAGCTGACGTTTGTTGTTAAACTACAGTGATGGAGGAGAGTGACTGATGATGATGATGATGATGATGATGATGATGATGATGAAGACCATGAGAGCAGCTGAAAGCGTCTCAGCAGGACAGACAGTGTCGGAGTGACGGAGCTAAATGAGCCTCCATCTGTGGAGCAGCTTCACCTTCACTCGTCCTCCTCTCAGCTTCACTCAGTCATTCTTTAGTTTCTCTACATACATTTTATCATCTGGACTCTGAATCCAATCAGTTCAGCTTTACTGATCGATTTCCTCACATGAAGTCAGACCACATGAAAACATCTCACCTGATTCCAGATAGAAAATAGGTTTTAAATCTACCTGATCCTGGTTGAACACTGAAGTTTTTAATGAGCATAAATGACAGTTTTCACAATCAGAATCATAAAAAAGACAAAATATTAATAAAGAAAAAGTGACAAGTCAAATAAACCGACAGTGAAGCAATGCAGGATTTATAAAATAATAAAAGTGATTTTAAAAAATACTGGATTCATACATCATGACTGATGATGGGTTAAGGTTGTTGTAAATATAGTTAATCCTGGGTTTAAATAATTTGAGATTCAGTTATACTCGGAATAAAATGACTCGGATGGGGTTAAAGTTGTTGCAGGTAAAGTTAATCCTGGGTTTAAATCACTCTTAGTTGACCTATTCCTAGGCTTAAATCACTCTTAATTATGTAATCCTGGGTTTAAATTACTCTTAGTTTACTTAATCCTGGGTTTAAATCACTCTTAATTATGTAATCCTGGGTTTAAATTACTCTTAGTTTACTTAATCCTGGGTTTAAATAATTTGAGATTCAGTTGTACTCGGAATAAAACGACTCGGATGGGGTTAAAGTTGTTGCAGGTGAAGTTAATCCTGGGTTTAAATCACTCTTAGTTTACCTAATCCTGAGTTTAAATCACTGTTGTTTACCTAATCCTAGGCTTGAATCACTCTTAGTTTACCTAATCCTGGGTTTAAATCACTCTTAATTATGTAATCCTGGGTTTAAGTCACTCTTAGTTGACATAATCCTGGGTTTAAGTCACTCTTAGTTGACTTAATCCTGGGTTTAAGTCACTCTTAGTTGACTTAATCCTGGGTTTAAGTCACTCTTAGTTGACTTAATCCTGGGTTTAAGTCACTCTTAGTTGACATAATTCTGGGTTTAAATCACTCTTAGTTCACCTAATCCTGGGTTTAAATCACTCTTAGTTTACTTAATCCTGGGTTTAAATCACTCTTAGTTCACCTAATCCTGGGTTTAAATCACTCTTAGTTCACTTAATCCTGGGTTTAAATCACTCTTAGTTTACTTAATCCTGGGTTTAAGTCACTCTTAGTTCACCTAATCCTGGGTTTAAATCACTCGTAGTTGACCTAATCCTGGGTTTAAGTCACTCTTAGTTCACCTAATCCTGGGTTTAAATCAATCTTAGTTATGTAATCTTGGGTTTAAATCACTCTGAGTTGACCTAATTCTGGGTTTAAATCACTCTTAGTTCACCTAATCCTGGGTTTAAATCACTCTTAGTTTACTTAATCCTGGGTTTAAATTACTCTTAGTTTACTTAATCCTGGGTTTAAATCACTCTTAGTTTACCTAATCCTAGGCTTAAATCACTCTTAATTATGTAATCCTGGGTTTAAATTACTCTTAGTTTACTTAATCCTGGGTTTAAATCAATCTTAGTTGACCTAATCCTGGGTTTAAATCACTCTTAGTTCACCTTATTCTAGGGTTAAGTTATTCTTAGTTGACCTAATCCTGGGTTTAAATTACTCTTAGTTGACCTAATCCTAGGCTTAAATCACTCTTAGTTGACCTAATCCTAGGCTTAAATCACTCTTAGTTGACTTAATCCTGGGTTTAAGTCACTCTTAGTTCACCTAATCCTGGGCTTAAATTACTCTTAGTTGACCTAATCCTGGGCTTAAGTCATTCTTCGATGACCTAATCCTGATTTTTAAATCCCTCTGAGTTGACCTAATCCTGGGTTTAAATCACTTTTTGTTTACCAAATCCCAGGCTTAAATCACTCTTAGTTTACCTAATCCTAGGCTTAAATCACTCTTAGTTGACTTAATCCTGGGTTTAAATTACTCTTAGTTTACTTAATCCTGGGTTTAAGTCACTCTTAGTTCACCTAATCCTGGGTTTAAATTACTCTTAGTTTACTTAATCCTGGGTTTAAGTCACTCTTAGTTCACCTAATCCTGGGTTTAAATTACTCTTAGTTTACTTAATCCTGGGTTTAAATCACTCTTAGTTTACTTAATCCTGGGTTTAAGTCACTCTTAGTTTACACAATCCTGAGTTTAAATTACTCTTAGTTTTCTTAATCCTGGGTTTAAATTACTCTTAGTTTACTTAATCCTGGGTTTAAGTCACTCTGAGCTGACTTTATTCTAGGTTTAAGTCATTCTTAGTGTTCCACCCGCTCAGGGACTAGCTACGCAACAAACCATCACTAAGGGGTAAATAATATAGAATGTTTACTTCAAAAATCAGCCTCTTAAAACAAATCACACCCTCACTGACCAGACTCCCAGTTAAACTCCAGTTCTGCTTCAGGACGGGGGATAAGTTCCAATAACACCAAAGCACTGCAGTCAGAAAACCTCCAGGAGTTAAGACACCGTTTACAGTCGTGACCGTTTTCACTGCACATGTTCACCTGACTGGGAGCAGACTGGGTGATGAGGGGGGAGCAAACAAACAAAGAAAAACAACAAACAAACATGAATAAAGAAAAGTAACTAGTCCTTCCCACGGGCAAAACCCAGATATTTTTGCCCAGTTCCGGCTCACTTTCCAGGGCGGACTAGACAAAGAAAACAAACAAACAATTCAAACAAATTATCCTTGGCAAGAGCAGCGCATGGAGCACCGAGGCTCTGCAGGGAAACAAACAATCATAAAAACACTTTATTACAAAAAACTATTAAAACACACACCAATTAAAATATGAAAACTACAGACAAACTCTAAAACACCTGGTCCGTCGGCGATCTACCTGCCTAACAACGACCAGCCGCCTTCAGCCTGGTGGGAGAGCAGGTCTGCAATTAATAAAACAATATGATGTGAGCTAAATAAGACGTCATCAACAGCGTTTACACACAAAACAACAGTTTTCCTGCACATACATGTGGAATGAGGTGTGAACCTGCCTCATTCCAACGGCCCCAAAACAAGGACGGAGCCTGTGATCCTCCTGCAGGTAACTGTTCATAGCACCCTGATGGGTCACCGACCACATTAGTTCACCTAATCCTGGGTTTAGATCACATGAGACCCAGTTAATCCTGGACTAAAATGACTCTAGACTCAGTCCTGGGTTTAGATCAAATCATATGACAACCACTTGGTCTTCAGTTTAACTAAATCTAGACTTTGTTGTCCGTTGTTTTGTGCCTTTTTGTATTTTTTGTCTTTTCTGTGGTCCTTTAGTGTCTCTTTGTGGTTCTTTTGTGTCGTCTTGTGGCCTTTATGTGTCTTTCGTTTTCTTGTTTTTATGCTTGTTTTGTGTGTTTGTTGTTTTTGTGTTTCTTTGTGTTTGTTTGTTGTTTTTGTGTCGCTTTGTGTTTGTTTGTTGTTTTTGTGTTTCTTTTTGTTTGTGTTTGTTGTTTTTGTGTCTCTTTGTGTTTGTTTGTTGTTTTTGTGTCTCTTTGTGTTTGTTTGTTGTTTTTGTGTCGCTTTGTGGGTTTTTGTGTCTCTTTGTGTTTGTTTGTTGTTTTTGTGTCGCTTTGTGGGTTTTTGTGTCTCTTTGTGGGTTTTTGTGTCTCTTTGTGTTTGTTGTTTTTGTGTCTCTTTGTGTTTGTTGTTTTTGTGTCTGTGTTTGTTGTTTTTGTGTCTCTTTGTGTTTGTTGTTTTTGTGTCTATGTTTGTTGTTTTTGTGTCTCTTTGTGTTTGTTGTTTTTGTGTCTCTTTGTGTTTGTTTGTTGTTTTTGTGTCTCTTTGTGTTTGTTGTTTTTATGTCTGTGTTTGTTGTTTTTGTGTCTCTTTGTGTTTGTTGTTTTTGTGTCTCTTTGTGTTTGTTTGTTGTTTTTGTGTCTCTTTGTGTTTGTTGTTTTTATGTCTGTGTTTGTTGTTTTTGTGTCTCTTTGTGTTTGTTGTTTTTGTGTCTCTTTGTGTTTGTTTGTTGTTTTTGTGTCTCTTTGTGTTTGTTGTTTTTATGTCTGTGTTTGTTGTTTTTGTGTCTCTTTGTGGGTTTTTGTTTCTATTTTTTCCGTCCACATACTTTGGTTCATTTCTGTCCCAGGACTTTAAAGCTCTCTGTCTGTTAGCTTAGCTTAGCACAAACACTGGGAGTAAAGGGAAACTGCTAGCGTGTGAGTGTGCGTCTGCTGTATTATTGATGAGGGCAGGTTTCTGCTGCGTTAATAAAACATCCAGATGTTGACTTTAGAGATGAAACTCTAAGTGGAGGCAGGGATCAGGACGGAGTCACTTTACAGCAGAGACTCTCAGACAGCAGCCCTAAAACATCATCCATCATCCTGCTGGACGTCCGTCTGGAGGTTTTATTAGAAATATAATCATCAGTTCTAACATCTGATAATGATCTCACATTTATCTCGTGGTTGGGTCGAACTGATGCAGCAGACTGAGGCCTCCAGTCAGATCATAAAGAACCTGAACATACAAACTGAAAACAAAACAGCTGTTTCAGCTTCATTCATTTAGTTCTGTTTCTGTGTTGTTGTTTTGTGTCTCTTTGTGGTTGTTTTGTGTCTCTTTGTGGTTGTTTTGTGTCTCTTTGTTGTTGTTTTGTGTCTCTTTGTTGTTGTTTTGTGTCTCTTTGTTTTGTTTTGTGTCTCTTTGTTGTTGTTTTGTGTCTCTTTGTTGTTGTTTTGTGTCTCTTTGTTGTTGTTTTGTGTCTCTTTGTGGTTGTTTTGTGTCTCTTTGTTGTTGTTTTGTGTCTCTTTGTGGTTGTTTTGTGTCTCTTTGTGGTTGTTTTGTCTCTTTGTGGTTGTTTTGTGTCTCTTTGTGGTTGTTTTGTGTCTCTTTGTGGTTGTTTTGTGTCTCTTTGTTGTTGTTTTGTGTCTCTTTGTTGTTGTTTTGTGTCTTTTTGTTGTTGTTTTGTGTCTCTTTGTGGTTGTTTTGTGTCTCTTTGTGGTTGTTTTGTGTCTTTTTGTTGTTGTTTTGTGTCTCTTTGTGGTTGTTTTGTGTCTCTTTGTGGTTGTTTTGTGTCTCTTTGTGGTTGTTTTGTGTCTCTTTGTGGTTGTTTTGTGTCTCTTTGTGGTTGTTTTGTGTCTCTTTGTGGTTGTTTTGTGTCTCTTTGAGGTTGTTTTGGGTCTTTTTGTTGTTGTTTTGGGTCTTTTTGTTGTTGTTTTGGGTCCTTTTGTTGTTGTTTTGGGTCTCTTTGAAGTTGTTTTGGGTCTTTTTGTTGTTGTTTTGGGTCTCTTTGAAGTTGTTTTGGGTCTTTTTGTTGTTGTTTTGTGTCTCTCTTCACAGTCCTCGTCACTGGTTTAAACTCTCCTGATTGTTTTTCATGAGCGTCTGTCAGATTTGAACCTTCAACCTTCTCCTCAGCTGCTGCTTTGAGCTGCAGATGTTTCTCCTTATTTGATCCGACAGTCTTCTTCTTCTTCTTCTTCTTCTTCTTCTTCTTCTTCTTCTTCTTCTGTGGTGTCCTCCTCCTCCTCCTCCTCCTCCTCCTCCTCCTTCTTCTTCTCTTGCTGTGAATTATTGAGGCTGGCGTCGTCTTTGATCCTCCTGCTAACAGACTTTGTTCCAGCTTTTGTCTCGGGGCGTCTGATCACCTGTAAAAGATGGATGTAGGAGCTGCGCTGCATTATGAATGAAAGGCAGGAGGCCGTCTGATTACCTGTTCTCCACCTGAGGGCGTTTCTTTTATTCATGAGGACGCCGCTAAACTCCTCCACAATAAAACATCTTTTATTCATCGGCTCCCTGAAGGAGAACATAAAGAGCAGCGGTTGCGATGTGACAGATCGATGCTGTTCTTTAAACGGGGGAGGATGGGATGGGGTTGTCATGGCGATGAGCCGACGGAGCTCCAGCGTGGATGTTTAATGCAGTTTCAGTAATCAGGTGAGGGAATTAAGAGCCGGAGCTTAATTAAAGGAGACAGACGGAGGAGAGCTCCAGAGATCCGTGGTCACATTCACAGATAGAACCAGTCCTCACATGACGCAGCTCCACAGACACACAAACCTTCAGCTGCACAGAGGTTTGACTGGACCGACGGCGTAAACAAGAGGAAGTTAAAGAGGAAGTTCAGCTGTTTCTAAACCAGTCAGCAGCTCTTCTAGTCGATCAGCTTTCTGCAGTTTGGACTGAAACTCTTTGTGTGTCTTGGTGGTGGATTGTGTCTCTGTTTAGTCGTTTTGTGTAACTTTGTGGAAGTTTTGTGACTGTTTGTGTAACTCAGTTGTTGTTTTTTGCCTCTTTGTGGTTGTTTTCTGGGGTTTCTTTGGCAACTCCTAATAGTCATTTTGTCTTGTTTGTTGTTGTTTTGTGAGTCTTTGTGGTGTTTTTGTGTCTTATTGGGTCCTATTGTGTCTCTGTGTCGTCATTTTGTGTTGTTCTGTCTCTTTGTAGTTTCTTTCTGTCACTTTGTTGTTGTTTTGTGTCTAACTGTGGTTGTTTTGTGTCTAATTGTTGTTGTTTTGTGTCTCTTTGTTGTTGTTTTGTGTCTCTGTTGTTGTTTTGCGTCTCTTCGTTGTTGTTTTGTGTCTCTTTGTGGTTGTTTTGTGTCGCATTGTTGTTGTTTTGTGTGTCTGTTGTTGTTTTGTGTTTTCTTGTGGTTGTTTTGTGTCTCTTTGTTGTTGTTTTGTGTCTGTTTGTTGTTGTTTTGTGTCTCTTTGTGGTTGTTTTGTGTCGCATTGTTGTTGTTTTGTGTGTCTGTTGTTGTTTTGTGTTTTCTTGTGGTTGTTTTGTGTCTCTTTGTTGTTGTTTTGTGTCTGTTTGTTGTTGTTTTGTGTCTCTTTGTGGTTGTTTTGTGTCGCATTGTTGTTGTTTTGTGTGTCTGTTGTTGTTTTGTGTTTTCTTGTGGTTGTTTTGTGTCTCTTTGTTGTTGTTTTGTGTCTCATTGTTGTTGTTTTACATCTCTTTGTTGTTGTTTTGTGTCTCGTTTTTGTTTTGCATCTCTTTGTTGTTGTTTTGTGTCTCATTTTTGTTGTTTTACATCTCTTTGTTGTTGTTTTGTGTCTCGTTTTTGTTTTGCATCTCTTTGTTGTTGTTTTGTGTCTCATTTTTGTTGTTTATCATCTCTTTGTTGTTGTTTTGTGTCTCATTGTTGTTGTTTTGTGTTTTCTTGTGGTTGTTTTGTGTAGTTTTCTGGTGGTTTTGAGTCTCTGAGGTCTTTTTATGATTCTTTGTGATGGTTTTGTGTCTTTTGTGGATGTTTTGTGCGTCTTTGTGGTTGCTTTGCGTCTCCTTGTAGTCATTTTGCAACTCTTTTGTGTTTGCTTTGTGTCTTGCTTGGTTGTTTTACGACTCACTGTGGTTGTTTTTTGTGTCTTCATGGTAGTTTTGAAATTCTTTATGGTCCTTTTGTGTCCGTGTTGTCGCTTCATATCTTTTTATGTCTCTTTGTCTTTGTTTTGTGTCTCTTTGTAGTTTTATGTATTTTTCTGATTGGTTTTGTGTGTCTCTGTGGTGATTTTACACCTCCTTGTAGTCATTTTGCATTTCGTAGCTGGTTTCGTGTCTTTTTCCATGTCTTTGGTCATTTTGAGTCTCTTTCGTGTATTTTTCTGATCATTTTGTGTCTCTGAGGTCTTTTTGTGATTCTTTGTGCTTGTTTTTGTGTCTGTCTGGATGTTTTGCATGTTTTTGTTGAGGGTTTGTGTCTCTATGTGGTTGTTTTACGACTCACTGTGGTTTTTTTGTGTGTCTTCATGGTAGTTTTGTGTAGTTTTCTGGAGGTTAGGTGTCTCTGAGGTCTTTTTTATGATTCTTTGCGATGGTTTTGTGTCTTTGCTGGTTGTTTTGTGCGTCTTTGTGGTGATTTTGCATCTCCTTGTAGCCATTTTGCAACTTTTTTGTGGTTGTTTTGAGTCTCTGCGTTGTTGTTTTGTGTCTTTTTGTGTATCTTTCTTGTTATTCTTTGTTGTTTTGGTTCTGTTTTGTGTCTTTTCTGGTTGTTTTTGTGTGTCTTTGAGGTAGTTTTGTGAGTTCTTTTTGTCTCTTTCTGGTTTTTGTGTCTTGTTGTCTTTTGCTTTGTGAACTACTGGTAATAAACCATTAAAGCTGCTTCAACACTGACGGCAGGTTAAAGCTCGTCTCAGGGTTTGTTGCTGGTTTTCAGCTTTACACATGTTTCTGTTTGTTTCAGCTTTAATAGTCCTGTGAGGAGAAAACACTCCACTGCAGCTGTGTTGTTTGATGCATGTGATAAACAGAAGTCTGATTGAGTCTGAAGCTTGTTTTATGAGCATCTTCTGCCTCCTGCAGGACAAACTGTGAACTACAATCAATCAGCTGCTCTGATCTGAGAGGTGCAGGATTGAAGATCATAGAGATACTTCAGGTGTTATTCTGAGTTTTCAGGACTACAGTGGAGGTTTACTTTTTCCCTGGTGCATCACCATGAAACATCCATCGTTCCCCCCAGACCTCCTCAGAACCATCTGACTCTTCATCTACAGTAACTTTATTAATGATCAGAGTTCTACCTTCATACTGTGAATGATTGCAGAGTTCCAGGTCCTTGAAGTCCATAGAGGGGGTCCACATGGATCAGAACCTCATCAGTCCAGCAGATAGACTCATGACATGTAGGAGGAACAACACACTGGAGTTCTGGTAGAACCTGGACCCAGATCAGTTTACATCCATCCAGGAGTCTCAGTCTGATCACTACACCTGGTTTATGTTCAAGCATTGGAACCCTTTGTTTACCCTCTACCATTATAAGTCTTCCATAGTTGAGAAGCATCCTCACACCATGATGCTGCCACCACCGTGCTTCACGTCATGATGCTGCCACCACCATGCTTCACGTCATGATGCTGCCACCACCGTGCTTCACGTCATGATGCTGCCACCACCATGCTTCACGTCATGATGCTGCCACCACCGTGCTTCACCTCATGATGCTGCCACCACCGTGCTTCACCTCATGATGCTGCCACCACCGTGCTTCACATCATGATGCTGCCACCACCGTGCTTCACCTCATGATGCTGCCACCACCGTGCTTCACCTCATGATGCTGCCACCACCGTGCTTCACATCATGATGCTGCCACCACCGTGCTTCACATCATGATGCTGCCACCACCGTGCTTCACATCATGATGCTGCCACCACCGTGCTTCACATCATGATGCTGCCACCACCATGCTTCACGTCATGATGCTGCCACCACCGTGCTTCACGCCATGATGCTGCCACCACCGTGCTTCACGCCATGATGCTGCCACCACCGTGCTTCACGCCATGATGCTGCCACCACCGTGCTTCACGTCATGATGCTGCCACCACCGTGCTTCACACCATGATGCTGCCACCGCCGTGCTTCACGTCATGATGCTGCCACCGCCGTGCTTCACGTCATGATGCTGCCACCACCGTGCTTCACGTCATGATGCTGCCACCACCGTGCTTCACATCATGATGCTGCCACCACCGTGCTTCACAGTGGAGATGATTTGATGTTTTGCATCTGTAACATAGCGTCTAGTCTGATGGACAAAAAGCTCCATTTTGGTCTCATCACACCAAAAAACCTTCTTCTGTTTCCTGATAATTCACCAGAGAAAACTTGCATTGTGGGTAAACTTTAAGGCTCATATCAGCATGTTGGTAGGTGGTTGGTCAGAACAAGTTCTAGACAGTGAAAGGATCATTTTTACTTACATTTAATACCAGATCATTTTTTAGACACGATTTGCTCTTTGGGAAAATGGTTTTCTAATATGATCATATGTTAAAAAGTGCTAAAGCTTTGTAGTTTTTGCCTTTATAAGATTTAGTTTTTATACTTCTGCTTTATTTGGAGACCAAATCATTGACCTTCAGAACGTTTCTTCAAATCTAAAACTCTGATTCTCACATGAAAAGAAGACGCCGCTCTGTCACGTTCATTCGTTTTTATTTTTCTTGAGTTTTCACTGAATTCATGACACGGAGAGTTTAAGCGCATCGTCACATAATAAGATTTATATTCACCAAACACAAACATGTGAAGGACAGAAACACCAGCAAACACTTATTAACCAGATAATTCGATTAAAGCTCCGCTCAGACAGGATTCATCTTCCTCCCACTCAGTATTAACTACAGCTTCAATGAACTCCTGTTGTTCTGCTGAAATTTAACATTGAGTCACATTTAAAGCAGCTGAATTCTTCGTTAGCGTCTCCTGTTTGCTGTGTTTCATGGATGAAACAACAACTATCACTGGATCACTGATACTGGAGAAAACCTAAAAACAGACAGATTTTCAATGGAGTTCTGAACTGTGTTTTTCTCTGAATTTTTAAGTGGATTTCTGGAGGTTCGTTCTGACAGACATCTGAGACAATTATATCCTCATGAAGTTTAAACAAGACTGAATTTAAAAATATCAGAATAATGTTTGTAAGTTCAGATTTGACTGAGTTATTTCTCCTGGAGTGGGTGTGTCTTTAAAATATACCGAACCACACTTAAAAACTGACAGATTCTCAAGCAGCTTCCTTTTCTCTGGTTTCTAAACTGATTTCTGGAGGTTTATTTAAATGGACATCACAAATAATGATATCCTCAAGAAGCTCAGGGCACATTGAATCTACAAACATCTGTTTAATGTCTGTGGGTTTGGTTTTAACTGGGTTAGGTCTCCCAGAATGAGTGTGTTTTTAAGACGTATTGAAGAAACCTAAAAACAAACAGATTCTGAATGGAGTTCTGAATTGACTTTTTCTCTACATTTCTAAGTGGATTCCTGGAGGTTTTTTCAGATAGACATCAAAGATAATGACATTTTAGAGAAGTTTAAATCACACTTTACCTAAAAACATGTGTTTAGTGTCTATGAGTTCAGATTAGACCGAGTTAAGACTCCTAGAATGAGGGCGTTTTTAAAAATGCTGAAGAAAACTTAAAAACAGGCCGATTCTAAGGCAGCTTCTGAAATCTTTTCTGTCTTTTCACTGGAGTTCTGAAGGTTTATCCAGATGGACTTCACATATATTAACTATATTTATATCTCTTTTTAATGTCTGTGTGGTCATATTAGACTGAGTTCTGCCTCCTGGAATTAGAGCATCTTTAAAACGTACTGAGGAATCCTAAAAACAGACAGATTCTAAATGGAGTTCTGAACTGACCTTTAGAGTTTAAACACCTGAACACTGAGTTTAACCTCCTCTCTGATGTTCTTCTGTCTGAACGAGGCTTTAATCTGGGTTTCTAACATCAGACTCTCCTCTATCCGCTGTAGGGAAACTTGAGGAGCGCGGCCTGTCCGGGGCCGAGCCGCAGGTTTCTGAGGTCCACGCTGCTGTCGGCCGGCAGGACGCTGCTGTCGGTGCTGAGGACCACTTTGGCCTGAGGAGGCAGCGAGGCGTCGCTCAGCTGCAGCACCGCCGGCTCGTCCGCCGCGAAGTTGAAGGCGGCCAGGAAGCGCTGGCTCTGATCCCAGACTCTCAGGTAAACCAGCGACGAGGACGAGTTGGAGAGAAGCAGGAAGTCTCCGAACTGCAGGGAGCGTTCCTTAGAGCGCAGCTCGCTGAGGCCGCGGAAGAAACTGCGACAGGAGAGACGCTCAGCGCGCTCGTCCTGCAACGGAGAGGAGACGGTTAGTACACAGAGTACTACAAATAGTACTAATACTATTAATACCAGTACTGCAACCAATACTAATACTGCAGAACAAACTGCGACAGGAGAGATGCTCAGCTAGTCCTGCAAAGAGGAGATGGTTAGTACACAAAGTACTACTAATAATACTAATACTATTAATATTAGTACTGCAACTGATACTAATACTGCAATAAAACCAACTCGTCCTTCAGACAGAGAGGAGACAGTCAGAATACTACTACTGGTACTAATACCGTAGAAACCTGCTGCTACTTTATATAAAACATTTCCTTTCATGTTTTTCTGCTGTGATATTTCCACTCTGTGTGTGATTGATACTGTCTGTGGTGTTTTTCTGCTGTGATATTTCCACTCTGTGTGTGATTGATACTGTCTGTGGTGTTTTAATGCTGAGTATTAAAGTATAAATAAAGCTTTTTGCAGACGATGTGTTTGTTTACCTGCAGAGTCCCGTTGAGCTCCTCGTTAGTGTCCCAGAGCATCCTGGGAAACTTGGTGCCCTTTCGGATCAATCAGGAGATGATCGTTAATAATCAATAATCAATAACAGAGTCTGAGCTGCAGCAGATCAATCATCCGTCCGTCCTCACCTCGTCCGTCAGTCCGATCTCGTCTCCGTAGTTGAACACCGGCGTTCCCGGCAGCGTCAGCAGCAGCAGCTGGTAGACTCTGACCAGGGCTGGACCCCCCAGAGAGGCCATGTGGCCCTCAGACCGGCCCCCGAGGCTCCAGGACAGCTTCAGCTGGCTCTGGGACGAGTACAGACGCTGCACCAACTGAGCGCGCTCAGTGGCGTCCGAGCCGCCGGAGCTGAGGACTCTGGAGACGAGGAGGTCGACGCCGGTGGAGGAGAGGAGGGAGGAAACGTCGTCAGCTGAGGAGAGATCGGAGACGCCGATCAGCAGCCTGGAAAGAAACCAGAGAACCCACAAGTTAGAGCCGGCTTCAACTGAAACCTGGACCCCATAGTGACCCCCTGAAGTCCATAGTGACCCTCTGGACTCCATAGTGACCCTCTGGACCCCATTTCTTCAGGTCTCCAGAGTCCTGAACAGTCCTCCACATCCAGTCCAAACCCGTTCTTCTGACCCACCTGTTCTCTGGACGTTCCTCGGTCCCGTTCTGGATGATGGCCCGGATGTCGGTCCACAGAGTCGGGACGATGGCGGCGACCCGCTCCACTCCGTCCAGCTGGACGCCGTCGACGCCTTCGTTCATCCAGAAGACCAGAGCAGACTGACGACAGACACAGAGGGGTCAGAGAAACCTCCTACAGGTCCTCAGTCGGGGACCCAAAACCACCGCTGAGTCCAAGAAGGACTAAACGCTTGTAAACATAAGAGTGAAAGAAAACGTCTGAAAAGGTCCTTCAATGACCTTCAATGACCTTCAATGACCTTCAACGACCTTCAGTGGACCTTCAATGACCTTCAACGTCCGCATGGGGCTCTAAGGTTGACCAGGTAGTCTGTTAAAGGTCATTCAGTGTCTGTTTGAGGTCATTTTGTATATTTTTAAGTTATTTTTTTGTATTTTAAAAGTCATTTTTATATTTTTAAGGTCATTTGTTGTATTTTTAAGGTAATTTTTTGAATTTTAAGGTAATTTTGTGTATTTTTAAGGTCATTTTTTGAATTTTAAGGTCATTTTGTGTATTTTTAAGGTCATTTTGTATATTTTTAATTCATTTTGTTCATTTTGTGTGTATGTGGTCAAGGGATTTTAAAGAAATGTATTTACCTACATGAAAATTTAAAACACATTTTATTATTTCTTGCTTCAGGTTCAGGATTGAAGCTGTTTTAACGTTTCTCAGCTGCAGTAAAACAGAACGGAGGCTTTATGGACGACGTCTACGAGTGAATCTGTGAACAGACATTAGACGTCCTTTTATTACTTCAACATGATGCTGCTCTGATATAAACGCTGTTATTTAACGTCCACACGTTGCTCACAGCTGGAAGCAGAGCAGAAGTTTCCTACAGGACCTTAAACGCATCATTGATTAATAACTAGACGTTTTATTGCCATAAACTCAGGACAGAAACTGTCCATGTTGAGTCATGTTGTTTTAAGCTCATGTAAACCTTTTAGTTTCACCTGTTTGTCTTATAAGAAGCTTCTACATGATAATTAGTTGAGTTCTTGTCTTAAATGAATAAAACGTCCAGAAGTAATCAGTCATTTGTTCGTCTCACATGAAGCAGGACGTTTCTGTTGGTCTTTACCTTCAGTCTTTCAGCCACACTGGTCACACTGGTGTTGGAGAACCACGGTCCAGATGTTCCCTGGTAGTTTGGAGTCAGATCCAGAACCACAAACATACCTGCACAGGTGACAACGACAACAACAACAACAACAACATGAGACCTTTTTAAAGTGATCTAGTGAAGGATGACGACCAAGCTGGACACCAGCCTCTTCTAACCAGACATTTCCCACATTGACATTTATTCTATTATAAATGTAATAAAACCACTTCATCGTGTCTCCATCAGTCGTCCGGGACGTTTTACTCTCCTCACCTTTCTTGTGAGCTGCTTTAATGAAACCTTTGAACTGCTCCAAGGTTCCGGCGTCGGCAGAAATCTCCTCGAACCTCAGAGCGACGGCGTCGTCTGGAGGAGCCACGTGGATCGGACCGACGATCAGACCCTTCACCTTCAGCTCCGACAGAACGCCGACCTTCTGCTCCAGACCTGGAGAAGAACGAACACGAGGAACCAGGAGGGTCAGCGGGGTTATTATTATTATTGTTTATTTATTTATTATTATTTATTTATTTATTTATTATTATTATTATCATTATTATTGTTATTATTATTTATTAATTTATTTATTATATTATTACTATTATTATTATTATTGTTTATTTATTTATTATTATTTATTCATTTATTTATTATATTATTATCATCATTATTGTTATTATTATTTATTCATTTATTTATTATTATTATTATAGATAATAATATATATAATAGAAATATTATTTATTATTATTATTATTATTATTATTACTATATTCTTGCCTTTTTATTTAATTTACATATTTTATTACATTATTTTTAATTAATTGCAGATTTTTATTATTGTTTTTCACAATGTTTAATATATTTAGTTTTTATAATATTTCAATTATTCATGATCTTTTTACACTTTATTAACATTTTTATGTTTATTTTTAAAATATTTCTCACAATATTTTTCAATCTTTTATTTTAAATATCTTGATGTATTTTTGCTTTATTTATTGTGTTTATTAATTACTAGTAATTTTCTTATTAATGTTTATTGTCTTATTTTATTCTAATCTTTTTAATATTTTTAATTAAAATTAATTTTATTATTATTTTCCTTCTATGTTATTAATATAATTTTTATAATATTTATTGTTTTTGCTTCTTTATTCTGGTTTATTTAATTTGTAAATGCAGTTTTTAAAATTTAATTCCATTTTGATTTTTTTTTGTTTTTTATATTTGCATTTTAAAATATATTTTTTTTATTTTTCTGTTTTCATTGTTTTATTTTAGATATTTTCATATTTTCACTTTTATTTTTTATTTATTTCTCTTTTAATTTTCTGTTCATGTTAATTATCTTTCATCTCTATATTTTATCCTCATTATTAAATATATTTATTTTTTTAAATTATCTTTTAATTGATTTAAATGAAAAAGGATATTTTTATTTTATTATTTTGTTTTAATGTTTTACACATTTTCATTTTTATATTAATAAAATTAGACATTTTAAAAATATTTAAAAACAGATTTTATTTAAACTATTTTCTTTTACTTTATTTTTGTTTCTGTCTCTTCCTGTTGTCGTGTTGTCGTCCCGTGTCCTTGTCTACACGCTACACGCTACACGGCTGCTGTTCCCTGCTCACCCCTCAGGTCTTGAGTGTCGCTGAAGACCCGGACGTCTCCGATCTGGTACAGGGGTCCGTGGTTCCACCAGTTGGTGGGGGGCAGGTCTCTGCACCGGGGGGCCTGCAGGATGATGAGGACGGCCCCCCCCAGCATCCCCAGCCAGCCGAGCCAGAACACCACCAGCAGGGCCCAGCGGGTCCGGACCCAGCTGCAGAGACCAGAACCAGAACCTCAGACCTCCTCAGACCCCCAGGAGTCCAAAACCACGAGAGTTCCTCTGTTCACACCCATAAACCTGAGACCTGACAGGAAGCTGAGCCTCTAAACCACCAGAGACCAGATGAAGGTGAAACACACCGACACAATCATCATCCTCACCTGAACCATGAGACACACAGAAGGACAACAACAACAACAACAACAACAACAACAACAACAACAACAACAACAACAACAACAACAACAACAACAACAACAACAACAACAGGACAAAATCAAACACAGAGACAAAAAAATAAAGACCAGAAATCAAAACGACCACAAATAGACAAAAATACAAAATGACCCCCAGTTATTATTAAACGACCAACAGTCGCCACTAATTTACACAAAATGGCATCAAGACGACTAAAATGACGTCAGCCTGTCCTGAAAATATCAATATTCTATGGTGCAGTTCAGTTTGCAGGGAGGCAGCTCCAGACCACAACCTGCCTCCTTCCTCCTTCCTCCTGCTTCCTGTCTCCTTCCTCCTTCCTCTTGTCTCCTGCCTCCTTCCTCCTGCCTCCTTCCTCTTGTCTCCTTCCTCCTGTCTCCTTCCTCCTGCTTCCTGTCTCCTTCCTCCTTCCTCCTCCCTCCTGCCTTCTTCCTCTTGTCTCCTGCCTCCTTCCTCCCGTCTCCTTCCTCCCGTCTCCTTCCTCCTGTCTCCTTCCTCCTTCATCCTGTCTCCTTCCTCCTTTCTCCTGTCTCCTTCCTCCTGTCTCCTTCCTCCTGCCTCCTTCCTCCTGCCTCCTTCCTCCTTTCTCCTGTCTCCTTCCTCCTTCCTCCCGTCTCCTTCCTCCCGTCTCCTTCCTCCTGTCTCCTTCCTCCTTCATCCTGTCTCCTTCCTCCTGCCTCCTTCCTCCTGCCTCCTTCCTCCTTTCTCCTGTCTCCTTCCTCCTGCTTCCTTCCTCCTCCCTCCTGTCTCCTTCCTCCTTTCTCCTGTCTCCTTCCTCCTTCCTCTTGTCTCCTGTCTCCTGTCTCCTTCCTCCTTCTTCCTTCCTCCTGTCTCCTTCCTCCTACCTCCTTCCTCCTGTCTCCTTCCTCCTCCCTCCTGCCTCCTTGTGTGTGTCCGTGCTCCATCCTCACCCCGGTGTTCCCGCCACCCTCAGCAGCTCCTCCTTGCTCAGTCCGGTGAACTTCACCTCCTCCGGCTCCTCGTCGGGGATCTTGAGCTTCACGGCTCCGTTCTTCTCCTCCCCGGCGGACGGAGCCTCGACGTCCCGCTCCGCCGCTCCGGTCATCGGCTGCTTCTCCTGCTCCTCCTGGTCCAGGTCCGCCTCGCTCACATCGGCCTCCGTCGCATCAGCATCCGGAGCCGGAGGAGGATCCGCGGCCTGCTGCGGCTCCGGGTCCCGGACCGGAGCGTCCTGCAGCTCCACGTTGGTCTCCTCGGTGGTCATCCCGGTAACGGACACACGAACCTGCAGATAGAACCGGAGAGTCTTTGTGGTCCACCGTCCGACGACCTGCTGATGGCTGACTGACTGGTGCTGCCTTCAAGGACCGTCGGACAGATGAGGATGAGAGTCTGAAGCTCGCCCAGAGATGAATCTGAGACATTCAGAGGCTCACAAACACACAGAAAGACATAAAGTGACGACTAAAGAAGGACTACCAAAATAAAAGACAACAAAAAACACAAAATAACCCCAAAATTACACGAAGTGGCCCAAAAATAGCACAAAATAACAACAAAACCAGAGCAGAAATGGCCCAAAGTGACCTGCAGCCTGGTGGAGCAGCAGTGAACGCCTCACAGCCAGAAGGTCCTGGTTAGAACCTGGTTCTGGAGTTTGTTCTCCCTGCTGGGTTCTCACCAGGTTCCCCATCTCCCTCCCACAGTCCAGAGACATGCTGAGGTTCCCTGATTACTCTAAACTGTTATTATGATGTTATGTGAGAGTTCTTAGTTGTCTGAGTCTATGTGGATCTGTGATAGATGCTACCTGTCCAGGTGAACCTTCACCCTCAGTCAGCTGGGATAGACCCCGCTCCACTGATACCCTACAGAGGATGGAGAGATGATGGATGGATGGTTCTCTAGCTGGAGTTATCAGATGTCTGAGGGACCCTGAAGGCATCATTAAACCGGATCAACCCGGTTTTATTATAAAGAAAAATAAAATAAAATCTGAATGTAGAATCAGGAGATCCTCAGTCTGTAGACGTGTTGTTTGATATTATATGTTTCATATGACGTGTGTGTGTGTGGTGTGTGTGTGTGGTGTGTGTGTGTGTGTGTGTGTGGTGTGTGTGTGGTGTGTGTGTGTCCAGCTGAGTCAGCAGCTGTCCAGACTGCTGACCTACAGATCCTTGTGTTTGTTTCCGCTGCTTGTTGTCGACTCGACTCGGTTTATTTCACAGCTGCAGACTTCAGAAATCACAAAATGACAACAGAAAGGCTTAAAAACACGAGAAAACACCTGAAATAGAGCCCAGAAAAGACAAAACGACAACAAAATGACAGGAAAAAGACGACAAATGTACATAAAACAGCACAAAACACACAAAGAGACAAGCAGGACAACAACATCTGAAGGAGTCGTACGGGTCGTAAGGACCTGGCTGAGTTTCTAGAACATATTTCATCTCATAACAAACACAGTGTTGCTGTAATTTAAGAAAATGATAATACTGGGTAACTTTAGTGGTGGGACTAAATATCGATATAGTGATGCATCGTTGTTCCTCCTCGTGTGATATGAGCATCAATACGCTGGAGACGAACATCCAGACTTTAATATAATAAGGCGCTCTTAACCCTCCACATTCCTCTGCCAGCTGCCGTTTCCCCAGCGTCACTACTTAATGTCTCCACATGGTGGCGTTTATCACATGAATGATGGAGACTGGAGCGGAAATGAAGAAGAGTTAGTCCAGGTATAATGGAGGACAGCAACGCTACCGTAAGAGACGCCCCATCCACGTTTAAGTCCAAAGAGTGGACCCATTTGGGCTTTGAGGGAACAAGCAAGCTGGACAAAGACTACGCCATATGCAGGAAGTGCCTCGCCAAAGTAAAGCACACAGGAAACACCACCAACATGCAAACCCACCTGCAACGCCCCCATCCTGAACTCCTGGCCCAGAAAGAGGCTGATGCAGCAACGTTTCAAGTCAACCTGCAGCCGTTAGCACGACGTTTAAAGCAAAGATGGCCGCCAGCATTACAACGTCCATCACTGGGTTCATCTGAAGGACCTCCACCCGTACAGTGTGGTGGAAAATGAAGGGTTTGGAAAAATGCTAGACTGGAACCAAGGAATGAAGATATCCAAGGTATAGATATGGTGATGGATCGGTATGGGATTGTCTGGAAATATATCAGTTATTGCTGTATCGTGATCGTATCGTATCATGAGCCATGTACCAGATCGTATCGTATCGTATCGTATCGTATCGTAAAGGACCCTGTGATTCTGGTTGGTTGCATGTCTGCATCTTCATTTGTCTGGAGGTTCTGGTGGATTCGGAGGATTTATTACCAATAAATGAAACTTATCAACATGAAAAGAAGCAGATCTTTACATCTGAGAAACAGGAACCATTAATTGTTTTCAAATTTAAAAACTACCTAAGCAGTTATTAGAGCAGCTGCAGAATAAAACTTTGCCTGCTACTAGTTTTTAATTTATTATTTATAAATAAATAAATAGGTTTTACAAACTCTTCATTTGTTTTTTAGGCAAAACTTGAGGAATTAAATGGTGGAACCAAAAGTAGCCTACAACATTTTTGCAGCAAATAAAAAAGAAAATATTCAACTTTAGTACTTTGAAATTATCCTTAGGTGCTGTATTTGAACTGATGCAACTACCTATTTTCTTATTTGCATTACACCTGTCTCGAAAATTAAATAATTGCTTCCTTTTAATTGATGATATTTCAGCCGAAATGAAGAGCAGCTCCAAGTTGCTCAGAAAACATCTTAATTTTTGCATTTATCCAGATGCTGTGTCAGTAAAGCAGCAGTATTCTGAAAATTAGCGCAGTTTCTAAGTGGGGTTCAGTGTTAGCTTAAGGCTACTAAGAGTGAGACGGTATCCACAGAAGCTAACCCTGAACTCCGATCAGTTCTGCGCTAAATTAGAAAGCACTTCTGTTTCATTGTAAAAACAGTTAACGTAAATATCAAACTTCACCGTTTTTCTGAACCACAAAACAAGTTCTTAAATTCATCTTACATAAAGTCCACTTAAAATCTATTTTGAGTCATTTTCAGTTCATTTTTCAGATATTTCTGCATCTGGTCCAAAATAACGACTTAATTTATTTCAATTTCCGGTGATAATTAAATAATTACCTCTTTTTGATTAAATAAATGTCAGCCGAAATCAATGGCAGTTCCGACTTTCTCATAAAACCTCCTAATATTGACATTTACGATTATTTATCTACAGTAAAGCAGCAATAATTTAAAAAAATTGCATAGTTTCTGATGGAGTTCGGTGTTAGCTTAAAGCTATAGCGGCTGTTGGAGGGCGAGAGAGCATCCAGAGGAGCTAGCACCGAATCCCCTCAGGTTGGTGATAAATTATGGCGGTTTTCGGCTTTGTTGAGAAAATTAGGAGGATACATTTAAAACTGGACAACTAATTTGAATTATAGAGCGTTTGTCATAAATTCGGCAAACACACAAACCAGAAAAAATTCAGATTTAGTTAATTTTTATGACATTTCCCCGGAAAGGTTCCATTTTCTTTTTGTCAGTGTGTCCTGATTTCATTTCCGGCGACTGAAGAAATCAAAGTAAAATTAAATTAACTATAAAAGCATCAAATGGTCACTAAAATCAAAGTTTATGTTAAAATAATTTTGTTATGTTAATGTCAATAAAGTTCAAATAAA